>BLKR01014853.1:0-189580 GCA_011170035.1 Teleogryllus occipitalis
TCTCCCCCCGCCTAAGATGTCGCTCAGATATGATGTCATCATACTGAGTTGACATCTATCACTGCCATCTCACTGCGAAGTCTGCACTTTGTTTATCGTCGGCGCGACCCTGCACCTGCTACCACATGCACTTCCTTCTCGGCTTCACCAGTGCGTTCGACCTTGGGTAACAATGCCTCAAACCACTACTCTTGTTCGCGACGGATGTACCTGCTAACACTTGCACTCTCAGTTGCGCTGTACATTATACCGTCGTCTATTGTCGCACTATCACACGTTACACTTTTCACCCCTTTTCCACCTGTGCCTTAATCTAAATAATCTTCCTTTCTTGTTTATAAAATACTCTTTACAACTAATCTTAACCTATTCCTTAAAAACTACCTTTTTTAACATCCAATCTTTGTTCCTCAAAGCTATTCTTTAACATTTAACCTTTGTCATCTTCGTCACTTATTACTGTCATCTCATTTTCATCTCAATTCTTTGTACCCTCTACATTGGAACTATTCTCCTCTCAACTTCTTGTACAGGCTACCTCGCTATTACCAATTATCATCCTAGTTCTTTGTATAACTTCACATTATAAATATTCTGAGTTCCTTTGTCTACATTCCTGTCTACTAACACCACATTGTTATTATTTAATACCTTTTTAATAGTGTACGGGCCGTCATAGAGCGGAAAGAATTTTCGAAACAATTTCTGTTCCGACGAGGACGAATGAGACGCTCGGACTAATACCTTGTCTCCTGCTTTAAACGTCCTCCGTTGGCGTTGCTTCTGGGCCTTCTTCCTACTCGTTGCCGACTTCCGTAACTGCTCGTACACTATCTGTTGACCTGCTGCCACTTCTTGTACAGTACTGGAAACATAAATTGATCGCGGCCGTCTGCGGCTAAGTTCAGCTTTTGCACGGCTTGGACAGCCCTTGTCATGACGAAACGTCGCAGGCGGAGCCTCACAAACCATCGTAGCCAATCTCAACGCAGGGGGGAGTGCCCTAACAAAATTACGTCGTGCAAAATGGCGGGCGCCGCCAGTTCAGATGTGGAAGTATTTTCAAATGAAAAATACATGAAAGAAACACTTCAATGAGCATGAAAGTAAATTCATTGAAATATATATGAACTCATAGCACTTAACCACTGTTAACACAATTCTTTTTGAAGAAATTGCATTGATATCAGATAAAATAACACTAATTTTAGAACAAATACGTTCTTGTAGACATTTAAATTCCAATATTCTTGTCCAAACAGAATTTATGAACTTTATCAAATGACCAGTTTACTACAGAATTTTGCGATAAGAAAAACGATTATAATTGCATATTTTCAATTGTTCATATGTATATTACATTTGCAAAAATGCAAAATACTGTCTTTCTCGAATCATTAGGACTTCTAGGGAATCATTTCAATAAAAGAAAGTAAAATTCTAAGACCACCTGTATATTTATCATTAAAGTAACAATTAAACTAGATATTAAGCAATTAATTTGCATCTCATGTCAAAATTGTTATTTTGCTATCATCAAATCAGGGACAATATTGGGACACTCCCCGGCAGGAATAGCGCACATTTCGGAATTGTTTATAAAAGTGTTAATTGTTGCAAAATTGTTAATTCGAAGTTTTGGTTCTGGGACATCAGAAAACCCTTCCCACTTTAGAACTGCAAAATTTGGAAATTGTTTATAAATTTTTAAACTTTACAAAAAAACGTATTGCTCTTTTAAAATTGCCTTTAAACGAGATGTAAAATTCCGCAATCCGATTAGCACTTTCTTTCGTTTTCGAGATACGTAATTGTTTATAAGAAATTAGCATGTCATGACAACTATTTTTTTGGCAGTTCCCACGTTAAGCTTTTCTACAAGCCGTTTTGCAACGGCTCGCTTAGTTTCTCCGGCAAATACATTTGAAGTTCCTAACGGGGTGGAGGGGACAAGCGGCCACAACGCTTGCATTAATTGCCACGAAAATTGTCGCTGGTTAGATATTCCTGGTTTTCAGCTCCCTAATTTTTCATTTTATTCTAAATACTTTAAGTTCCATTTGTTTAACAATTACAGCATAAATTTTAAAATACTACTCGAGTCGGCTACCGAACAATCTTCAACTTGGGAGCAAGAAAGAGTCATCAATTGGCTTCCAGAAATACCTCCCGGTGAAAATTGCGTCCTTCCTCCACACGTTTCAAGGCGAAATAGGCTGAGCTTGTAAGCGTAAATCGTAACACTCGCTTCCCCTCGAGAAAGCCTTTGTCCACCTTCTTAGGAAGCCAATTCTTTACATAAAAATTGTGGAAAATTTTTCAAATTAAATATACAAGAAAACAATAATTTTGCATTAATTGTCCTGACGTATAAATATAGACATTAAAGCTTCCGGCTCCTCAGTATTCACACGTTCCTGTTATAACATTCACAATTTCATTCTAACCAGTAAGTCTGCTGCCTCTAGAAGCATATAGCATCAGCATGGAATATGCGAAAAAGTAAAAATACTATTATAATATTGTATTGACATATGTTTATTTATGGACATTTGTAATTGAAGGAATGTGAACTTACGTATGCAGTTAAGTCAATTTCAATGAAGGTGCAAAGTTTGCAAATAAACATGTTTTTAAAATTCAACTATTCCAAGTTCAGAACAAGTCCTAGACGCATTCTTTTCCATTCGACACTAACACGCCAATGATTTTTGACACTACCCTCTGAATCTAAGTGGATTGTTTGAGGTCATCGCTTATCGCGTCAAAATCATGGAAGTTTACACGTCTTCGAAATACGTATACGCCGAGGTCATCTTCATGAAACACAGAAAATCTCATATGAAAGAATCAGTCGCCATTTCAACAATGAAGCTACTACGACATAATAATCATAATATCCTCAATTTCGTTTACTTATTGTGTTCTTTCGAGCGTGCTCCGTGTCTCTGAGTAGCAAACATTAACATAATCGTTAAAATTAAAAGTAACGATTTAGGATGAAGAAGTTCACATCTCCTTATAATTGTGTGTAGAAAGTCATATCAGGTTAGTATTATTGTCAATAAAATTGTAGTTTAATTTGAAACAACTGCTTGGATATTTTGGGGTTTAATTAAGAAAATTAAGCTACCCGAAGTTGACGCTATGAAAAGTAAACATTTCGAGATTTCCACTACGAGACGTATTTAGTCATCCCTATTCATTCGCTTAGTATACAGCAATCGCTTTCATTTATCATCGATCATGTTACATAGGGTTTCTAATGTTTATATGATACCGGGTGTCCCATCAAATATGGACCACCCCCATAACTTCTAAACGGTTCAGGGTATCGAGTTGCAGTTTTCGCTGAACAATGCAAAATCTTGGGGCAGGTAACATGCTGGTAGAGGAATTCTCTATAATAGTTTTAGTTTTCGAGAAATTTAATCATCTCTGATTTTTTAAATTGAACTATATATTTTTTCATGAGCAATGTTATCATCATGAATATTGGAATAAAATGATTTATCATATGTTAGTATTTTAAGAGTAATTTGAGTATAAAATTAGATTTTTTGGCATCAGATTTTCAAGTACACGGGTAGCCTTTGCAACAGTCGCCGTTTTGGGAAGGTGGCCTTCGCGACGTTGATACTGTTTTGTGAAGAGAGCAGTGTAAGAGGGATGGCCGTGTAGGATGAAGGTGTAATTGCAGCAATTCATGATCTTGACATGAAAAACATATGAACAAACATCAATTTTAACGATCTGAATGAGAATTTTTTGCCAGTTGTTGATCTGAGTTGAACTTTTCTTCTTCTGAAATTCCTAATGAACGATAATCGAAAAGAACGAAATAAAAAATATTGTAGCGAAAACGATAATAATAATAATAATAATAATAATAATAATAATAATAACTATAAAGGTCATTTCTAAATTTACAAAACTCGAACTCAGTGCAGAAACAAGCTATCACTTTAATATATGGGAAGCGAATGAATTCTTAAAGATTTTCATTGTAATATCTTGATTAATTCATCAAATAATATATAGGTAGACATTTTCTCTTATTATTCACAGTAACTTAACTTCCTATTTAAACACGTACTACCAGAAGAACAAAGTAATAAAAAACTTGAAATACTCTTGACAGTTCTATCAGTGTAACTACCAAACTTTAACAAAAATGCATATCTGCATTCGCTACTGTTCATTCTGATTAGAGAGTTTCTCATTTCATAGCGCCAAGTGCTGCCTCAAACTTGAAAATGCAGAAGACGGAAGTGTACAGTTTTCTTTTCCATTCAAGAACAGCAGTCGTATGGTTGCAAAGTGGACGAGTGATCATTTTAATTAAAAATGACATTTATTAACGAAGAGACGGTGGTTGGCTTCTTGTTCAGTTTGAAAATGATATTTATTATTATTAACATCTTTACGCTACCAACTTTTTATATCGTTCTTTGGAACGATCAATGTTTTGAAATTTTAGTAGAAGGCAAGTTAAATCCAAATAAATAAATGGAAAATGTCTCCCACTCTGATTGGTATTTCTTAATGTGATTGGTCAAAATTGGTATTTCTTAGTGTGATGTCTGTGCCATCACCAAGAATTACTGTAGTTATACCTCTTATCCCCCACTGCCACCCCTCTCAGTCAAGACGCAACAATCTAGACGTCGTGATGGCCACCTTCCCTAAAAGCGAGAGTTGCAAGATCTGCTACACGATTACCCGTTTAATTCAAAATCACGTGTCAGAAAGCCTAATTTTATACTCAAGTTACTATCAAAATATTAGCAAATGATACATCATTTTAATCCTCTTTTCATGGTCTATCCATTGCTGGTGATAAAAATATATAGTTCCATTTAAAAAATCGAAGATGATTAAATTTCTCGAAAATTAAAAATATTATAGATAATTTCTCTACGGCTCGTTACTTGCCCCATGATTCCGCATTATTCAGCAAACACTTCATTTCGATATTCTGAACCGTTTAGAAGTTGTGGAGGTGGTCCATAGTTGGTGGGACCCCCCCCCTGTTTATGTAATAACATTACAACTGCATTCTGACGGGCAGGAATTCGGGCTCTGTAATTATTCTTTTTTGCATGTAACCTACTCTGTGGTGTGTGAAAGTGTATTTATTTATATATTTATTTTTACTTTCTCGTAAACATTCGGAGTAACAAAAGTAATATTTAGAGAGGTATGAATGTAATGTTGCAGTAAATCGATGTCGAGAATTTAATGGAATTACACGTTTTGGGGTCTTAAGTTACCAAGAGAGTGTTGTTATTATATCAAAACGTCCGACTCTCCGTCCATGTGTCCGCTGGTCTGTCTGTCTGTTTCTCTGTGAACACTAGTGGGTAAACTATTCGTAGAATTTTTGTCAAAACTAATTTTCCATTAACGATCTGGCCCGAATCGAGGCCCTGCGATTTTGAAAATAATTCTTTAAATTTTGGGGTAATTTAGTTGAAGCCCCTGGGGAGCATTTTCAAACTTTTCTTCAAAACGGCTCCAAAGTTTTTCGACCTACATATGTAATCACAGTCGAACATCCGCCAACGTCGGAACACAAACTCTAGGGCCTCGCGGTCAGTAACGTTACAGGGAAAACTGTAACGATGCCACTGAGCTATCGCAACCTTTGCAACGTGTACTTAAAAACATTGTAAGTCTTTTTCCATACAAAGTTTTAATTTTTCAATATTACAAATATTCAATTGTTTCATATTATTCGTGCGCATAGTAAATTTAACTTAAAGCTTCCTGCTTGAATCGTGTGTAACAAATCGGACAAATTGTATATTTCAAAAATTATTACAATACAATTAATTAATTATTACAATTAATACAATGAAGATCTATTGAGTGACAAAATGATATGCCTTTAAAACTGAAAAATGTACCGAAACGAATGTTTGCTATTCTGGCAGTTTTCTGTGTACTATTCGTTACTTCTGTGAACGTTGTCTGAAGAATACACTGCGTTAGACGAAAGATAATTATACATATTTCTTTCTTAATGTAATCTGCTCTTCATTATTAGTCTTTCAAAACATCTCATGTGCACGTTTCTTAAAATATGAGTGTTTTTCGCAAAAGTTTGAGTTATATGGTGACAATATATATGTTTTCGAACACCACCAATACACATGCTGGAGATTTATTTCCAAATGCAATCGTTTTAAGTACTAATTTTTAAAATACGTTTTATTTAGAATTTTGTCTGAAATAAACAGTAGCTTCTGCGATTTTTCGAAAGAATTTTCTGGCATCAAGAACATTGTAATATTCAAAACACTACATAAGTATCCTGTCCAAAGACAATATCGTAGCGTATTTGGTTGGGTGGCTTCTTCTTGTGCTGAAGATCTCGGGTTCAAATCCTTGCATGCACTACTCATTTTTTATTCTGTACATTAGAATATGTATCTGACAAATAACTTTGAAATCAGTTGTAGACGTGGAATTTTATATATCGTTTTGCTTTTCAATAATTATATATTTTTTTGTCTCTCAGCCGTGTCTCTCTCGTTTCCTTAAGGTTTATTAGAAGAATGAAGTGTTAGTAGTGTAAAAGTTGTAATATATTACGTAACCGTTACCAATAAAACAAGAAAATAAGACCGTTTTTTTATTGTTTGTATTGGTAGTCAGATGAATAGAAAGTGAATAACTGCGTCAGTGGTAGGTGCTTTTTTCAATTAAGTATTTTCGAGAATCGACTAATTATCAGCTGCACTGAAACACTTATTTTCCGAAAGAAAGCTGTAACGGCTATTCAAGCCAGCAGTGTAATTTTTGTTATCCTAGCTGGGAAGCGATAACCGAGCAAGTGGCAACAGCTCAGGATTTGGCAACAGGGCATTGGACACAGGAGGCCTGTGGCCGCCGCTTGGCCCTTTAACACGAGGATGGTTCCTTCATTGTAGGGAAGAAAGTGAGAGGGAATTATGTGAGCTTATTGCACTCGTCGGTCACAAATCATGTGCGACCACGCCATGTGTCTGCCTGAATTTTGACATTTGCAAACACGTTAGGAACGTACGGTGTTTAAAAAATCTATTTCTCAATGCTTCTGTGCGAAATTGGTTGTATTTTGATCTGTACGAGAATTCGTAAACGTGTTTTAAATTAAAAATTTCACAAAACAATATGAATATCGTCATCCATTTTTAACATGAATAAAGTAATATATTTACCGAACAGAAACGTGAATTATGAAGATAGAATAATAACAAAAGAATTGGGATCCCTTAGACCAGACTTGTGCATCAATCAAATGTCCAGTAATGAAAATAGGTCGGACATTTAAGCGGTAAATATTCTTATATTTGGTGCCCTCCCTGGTTACTAATCTGGTCTCCCTAGAGGCGCCACTAGATCATAGCTACCTTAAAACACTAAGAAAGCAAATTCATTCACTTCTTAAATTCCCTAACATTCACTGATCGCATATGACCCTGTAGGTCATATGTGGTCAGTTATGGGATTGAAAATAGAAAATACAGTTTGTCTAATAAAAAAATATTAAACATGCATGTCTGAGAGACCGAAGTTTAATTGACCCTGCGACTACGGCAAACGTTGCTGAAATCTATGTTGCAAAGACTAGAGACAATAATCAAAGCAAATGGAATTCATACCCAGTATTAAATAACATAATATGTTTTGTTCAACAGGTGTGTACGAAGACTTTTTAAGCTTACAAAAACGGCCATTTTATTTTGTTTCCAAATATCAGAGAGTTGGTAACATTTTGAACTTTTGTAATATAAGGGAATAAGAAGAGTATTCTTAATTTCTAAACTTGATATCTTTATTCTTTCTAACATATCGTTCGTATTAGATTCGTAGAAGTTTCTGCTAGAGTTTTCTAGTTGTTTGCAAGGCCGTCCTTTGGCCTAAGCAACTGCCATGAGTCCCACCTTCAGACGGGGACATAGATAATTGAAATAAAATACAATAGGATCCCCAATAAATTTGTATTACACTCTTTAAGCCCATAAATATGTAAAGGCATTTTTTATCATTTTTACTGTTTACATAGCTTCTTAAATATCGCAGGATTATTGATCAATTCCAAAAATCAATTAGTGATCAATTCCAAAAATTTGTGGTTTTGGATAAAATGCATTTACAGGTATCTAAACCTTCCAAAAATCGTTCGTTTCTTCGTTTTTCATAGTATTTATTAATTCTATTTTCATAGTAATTCATAGTAAATTTCATAGTTTTATTTCATAGTAAATTTCATAGTAATTCTTCGTTTTTCATAGTATTTATTGTAATGCTACATCTTCCAAATTATTATCGTTTTAACATTAGTTTAATTTTATGTTATTTAATTGGTCAATTTTCGCAAAAAAATTTGCAATTTTTTCAGTTGTGGGAAGACGCTAGAAAAATCCAAACTTTTGCAATTTTTGAAAATCCTGTTAACCGTGAAAATAGAACCTATGCCACTTTTATAAGTGTATTTTGCTCTGTTATTACAATAAATTTAAAGAAAAAAATTGAGCAAAACTTTTGAGAAAATTTCGAGAATGTCCATGGGGCTTGATCTAAAAACCCCCAAGTTTTAAAGAATGGTTTTCAAAATTTCAAAGCTTCAACTACAGATAGATGGACAGATGTTTCTTCAATTTGAAAAAAATTCTACGCATGGTTTAAGCGATAGTAGTGTTCACAGACGGACAGACGGCGGGCGTTTCGCTTGCAATTGAGTTTTCAGTATCAAGGACCAACAAAATAGGAATTCTGGCTACATCACATATTAGAGGACTTTTTTCTCTTAATTAAGCAACTGCATTTATCCACTTTTTCGTTATCAGGACCCGGCAATGAATTTTTTTTCTGCCGAAAATCCACCGTTTTTTCGCGCAGCATTACATAACTTTCTCTACATTACGTATATTACTCCGTGTATACGTAGGTATGCAAGAAAGTAAAAATGATATTTCATTAAAATCTGTCTCCTATTTATAATATACTCGTATAACTGTGTTCAGCATGCTCTTAATAATTCACTTGACCACAATAAGAGCATCAGTTAATCCCGTACTGCAGTTAAGTGAATAATTTTTTCGTCTACGTTTCTGCATCCCACGAAATTTGCTAAAACTTGAAAATTAATAATTTGTATTACTTTTTCTTATATTAACTTCATATTATTATATAATAAGTTTGGCTAACTTAAGATAAACAAATGGAAGAAAAATAAATAAAAAGCATATCTGGCCCAGTTAACCAAACTGTCCTGTATATCACTACAAGTAACTGGAGTTATTTTCTGACGTTAACTATCCACTCCACACAATTTTGCGTAGTGTAACGATTATGGAAAATGTACTGAAATTACATATTATAATGTTCTAACCGAAGTGCTAGCAGTACGTTTTTTCGAAATTTTGATTAATAAAAACTAATGGCGGCATGCATGGTAATTGTCTAGTTTTTTGATATTACAATTGTTTGGTGATGGAAACACCAGAATAACGTTCGTAAAAAAACTATTAATTTTAACTTACTTTCATTGAGCGAAATAACTTCTTTACCGTGCGATAAGATAGAGCCCTGATGAGTCCCAACGAAAAAAGCACGTCTTAATCCATTTATTGAGTACTTTATGCTAACAAATGAAGCTGAGTAATAATGTTATCTTCTAAAATATTTTGATGTTTCGATAGCAGGAAAGTCGTCAAATGATGACATTAAGCGACATTGTTGCGTAATATTCATTTTCCCACTTCCCAGGCAATATTCTGTGTCCGTTTATTTTCTGACTCCCAATTTACAATTAGAGAAAGCGTACCTCCCCATCTCCGTTCTGATAGACAAACATTTTCTTGAGAAACTTCAATAAAATATTTCAATAGTCTTTAATTTTTTAAACTTAATTTAATTAATTTAAATTACTTCATTAATTTAAGTTCATTCACAATTAACTTTGTAATTGCAGAATTACATGAATTCAAACGGATTGGTAAGGTTGTATTAGTATTTTTTGATATTTTGCGATTAAATAAAAAAAATAATTCACGCATTGGTAGTGATGTAAAAAACCGATAATAATATAAACTTATAAACCCGTTTTTATATATTTATATTATGAGACTTGAGATTTGAAATTATACGTGCAATTTTTCTTCTTGCAGCCGTCGACACTGTCGCTTTTGGGGAAAGTGGCCTTCGCGACCTTTCCCCTATTCTGGCAAAAGTGCCGGCGCCGCGAAGGCAATCTTCCCCAAATGCGACAATGGCAACGGTTGCTAACAGGAAATTTCGTACATTTAGTTCAAAATCATGTCTGAAAGTATAATTTTATACTCAATATACTATCAAAATATTCACGTATGTTACATCAATGCATTCGTCTATTTATGATTATCTATCGCTAGTGAAAAAAATATATGGTCCCATTTAAAAAATCAAAGATAATTAATTTTCCCGAAAACTAAAAATATTTCGAATTATATCTCTACCGCACATTACTTCCCCCATGATTCCGCATTGTTTAGCGAAAACTGCATTTCGATATCGGGAACCGTTTAGAAGTTATGAGGTGGCCCATAGTTGGTGGGACTCTGTATAATTCTATTTTTCAGAAAATTTTCATTACGAATTTTTCAATTTTCCAATAAATAAGCGCTTTTTACAACAGTTATTATGTTTTATTTATGAAAAACTCATTGTTCTCTTTTGTAATTAAGTTACCCACCTCCCAGAAATGTTTCCGCGCTCAAATTTCTTTCGGTGCCCGCTGCAGCGACGATTTTGAGTGGCAGCATCCGCGAGGCATAAATAGGAACACGAATGCCCATACGGGCAAAACTGACCGCCCTTGCTATAGATTCTGCTAGGATATTATTTGATTGACAGTCACAACTATTACGATCGCGACATTTTACAATCTTTTATTTTAGTCATCAATATTCCCTTCGAGATTCTGAAATTTTTGTTTTGAAGCTTGGCATATTGTCAGTTCACTCTTACTGCAGGTATTCTTCAGCTCACCGATCGCAATAAGACGTGACTTGAACCGAGAGTACTTGGAAACAGCAATCTAGCTTAAATCAAGAATAACATTGGCATCAGTTAAACCCCATTCCTAAAATACATTAACAAAATTATATAAGAAACAGAAAACTGATTAAAATGCAAACAAAATGTTTGAACAAACAAATAATTGAATTAAAACTATAATGATAATAGGACGCACTATTTGGTATCGCAATATTATAATAATTCATGAAGTCCGCAGAAAGGTTCCCAATCCCCAAAAGTTTTGTCCACACTAGGAAACGAACTCGCTTAGGTGCAGAGAGTGGTTTCCATGTCCACTACACTATTATCTCCCCAAGAATCACAGCCCCTCCAACACAAAAAAGTTGGACAGATTAACACATGCTCATGAACGAGAATGAAGTCTGTTTCGAACTACGTTCGTCTGACCGAACTACGTGCGGTCTCACAGTCCGCGGTATCTACTAATGTTTGAAAGTAGGGTGTGACTACTATAAGTTTGAGATCGCCTGTTGGAATTTACGTGTTTCGGGAACTACTGTATGAACAGAACATTTCAAGAGTTCAATTCAATAACACGGCGACTAGAGCAAGTGACCTCTCTGAGGGTCATTTCAAAACACAGGCGCGTGAGGGATGTTATGTCCTTGCCTTCAATGGAAATGGAAACAACGTTAATTAATGTAAGGAAGTATATGGATTTGGAATATATGCATTAAAAAAAATATTTTCATCGCAAAATTGCTCTCTCATTAAAATTAACTCATACTTAATTTCCAATAATTTTTTAAAACTCATACTTAATTTCCCATACCAGACATTAGAAATGTCTAACATTTCATGTCAATTAGGTATAAGATCGATTATTAGAACAAATCATCAAATTGATGGCGTACTTCTCAATATTGTCTGTGAGAAGTATACAAATGAGTGTTATAATAAGAAAGAATTTTCGTCTTCCTAAAACATGTGTATACTGTTTAGTTGCATGTCTTATTTCTATATTTAAATGTGTGTAGCATTACAATGCCAACAAAACTCTTATTCGTTTATTATATTGAATTTAAATTATTTTTCACAATTTAATACACGACAAGAACATGTTCCCACAAAAGGGAGTAACGAAGCATTCTCTAGGGGAGGGAAGTGTTATTGGATTGGTGCCACATTCTACAGACTACGCCTCTTATGCCTTTTAAGGCGAGGAGAACGGGGAAATCTTCCGAGGCTAGGCCACTTGAATTACCAGAAGAGCCAATGATAAGCGTTGCTTGCCTTAGAGTTATGGATTGCTCAAGCCCGGTGTCAAATCCACATTATTACTCTTTAAATTATTAACAAATGAGACATCATTGAATTTCTCTATTAATATATTCATTACAGGTAAAAAATGTATGGTTGTATTTGAAAATTCACATATGATTCAATTTCACCAAAATTAAAATTAATACACAGAATGTATCTGCTGCCTAAAACTTGCCTCGTGGAATAAATACGAAAATGATCTCTCATGCCACCGCTCTGTCCAAAAGCGCTTTGCAAAATAATTTGTTGATAATGAATTTCCTTGCTAGACGTTAAACATATTGGCATACACTTTGCACCACTGAATAGAATGCATTCAACCACAAAGAAATCTTCAAATTTGCAGGATAACAGTTCGTCTCAGCGTTTTGAAATTTGCCAGAGAATTTATTTATAATAAAACGTGTGTCAAGGATACATGAAGAATCGAAAGTTAAAAAACAGCCTATGAGCAACAATTTCCACCGATTTGTCGTAAGTCACAAATCGTTAATACAATTTAATCAGCAGAAAGCAAGACACTGCAAAACTATTTGAATTTTATACTTGACAGCCAAGATCGAATGAATTGGGGGTTGGAAACAAGTGAGGGTTGTCATCAGACGCTAAGATCCTATAAACAATTGCATATCTCGAAAACGAAAGGCGATAGCTCCGGTTGGATTGCGGAATTTTGCATCTTGTGTAAAGGGAATTGAGATGAGAGAATAAAACAGAATTGCAAAATTTGTAAAATTATAAACAATTTCCAATTTTTGCAATTCTAAAGTGGGAAGGGTTTTCTGATGTCCCAGAACCAAAAACTGCGAATTAACAATTTTGCAACAATTAACACTTTTATAAACAATTCCGAAATATGCGCTATTCTTGCCGGGGAGTGTCCCCAAATTGTCCCTGATTTGATGATAGCAAAATAACAATTTTGACATGAGATGCAAATTAATTGCTTAACATCTAGTTTAATTGTTACTTTAATGATAAATATACAGCTGGTCTTTGAATTTTACTTTCTTTTATTGAAATGGTTCCCTAGAAGTCCTAACGATTCGAGAAAGACAGTATTTTGCATTTTTGCAAATGTAATATACATATGAACAATTGAAAATATGCAATTATAATCGTTTTTCTTATCGCAAAATTCTGTAGTAAACTGGTCATTTGATAAAGTTCATAAATTGCGTTTGGACAAGAATATTGGAATTTAAATATCTATAAGAACGTAATTGTTCTAAAATTAGTGTTATTTTATCTGATATCAATGTAATTTCTTCAAAAAGAATTGTGTTAACAGTGGTTACGTGCTATGAGTTCATATATATTTCAATGAATTTACTTTCATGTTCATTGAAGTGTTTCTTTCATGTATTTTTCATTTGAAAATACTTCCATATCTGAACTGGCGGCGCCCGCCATTTTGCACGACGTAATTTTGTTAGGGCACTCCCCCCTGCGTTGAGATTGGCTACGATGGTTTGTGAGGCTCCGCCTGCGACGTTTCGTCATGACAAGGGCTGTCCAAGCCGTGCAAAAGCTGAACTTAGCCGCAGACGGCCGCGATCAATTTATGTTTCCAGTACTGTACACCGCCGATTTCTGGTGGGATCTGAATACGGTCAAATGGTCTCATCTTCCTTCTTCCGAAGTGCGCTTCCCACGGCGTCACGTTGGTACTGGAGTGCGGTACCGCGTTGAGGATGTCATTTAATATTGGCACCGCCTCAAACCATGCCCGATGGTTTTCTGCCGTGTATACCCGGAATAGTCGTGACAATTCTCGCATTACTCTCTCGCTCGGATTACTCTGAGGATGGCGCACAGCTGTGAAGTGAATGGAGATTTCTAGAGCTTCCATTTCCTCTCTCCACCTGTCGCTTGTAAACTGAGTTCCTCTATCGCTTAGAATCCGGGCCGGTTTTCCGCACATTTCGATAAATTTTTTTACTTGTCGGACGCAACTTGCTGTATTGGGCTTTCGTATGGGGAAAATCTGCACGAACTTCGTGAACACGTCGATGATGACGAATACATGCTGGTTGCCAAACCTCGTCTTCGGCAGCGGGCCGTATAAATCTACTGCATAGAGATCTCGAGGCCCTTGAGGCACAATTGCTTGCCATTCTCCTTCACAATGCCGATTCGGTTGTTTGGTCTTCTGGCACACGTCACATGCACTCGCTATTCGCCTCACCTCCTTTCCCATGTTCGGCCAGTAACAATAGTCTGCTAATATCTGCACTATTTTCCCGCCTCCAAAGTGCCCATAGTGCTCGTGGGTAGATGTCGCCAATTCTCTTCGAATTTCTTCCGGAATCCAAATTCTAAATTTTCCTTCCGGGCCGTTGACTTTCCGCAGCAGTATTCCGTCGTGTATTCTCCAGTTGCTGACGTTTTGATCCCCTTTCTTGTTCACCTGGTTGGTATCGTAGGGCTGTCCTGCAATTAACTTCTTCACCTCCCGAACGAATGGATCGCGTTGTTGGATATCCAGCACCGCCCCTACTGTCCATCGCGGGTTGATCTCTCGTACTCGGATTGCTGCTACCACATCTTCACATTCTCCCCTTTCCTTCACCTTTATCCGGGACAAATAATCGGGAAGCAAGTTCTTCTTTCCCTCACAATACTCAATTTCAATTTGGAACTGTTGTAACCATAGCGCCCACCGCAACAGTTTATCATTGTGGGTATGGCTCCTCATCAAAAACGTCAATGCCTTGTGGTCGGTGATGACGGTAAATGGACGCCCAATTAGCAGCGTTCTAAATTTCCGGGTCGCCCACACTACCGCTAACGCCTCCAGCTCCGTGACTCCAAAATTTCGTTCACTGCCTTTTAGCGATCGGCTGTCCAGAGCAATGATTCGCTGTTCTCCGCCATCACCCAACTGAAACAACACTGCTCCCAACGCATATCCACTACTATCCGTCTGGACATACATGCGTCTGCGAAAATCCGGGTACTGCACCACGTACGTGCGCTCGAAGGCCTCTAATAGCTGCTGGTACGCTTCTTGACACTGTTGGTCCCAATGCCATCTATTCCCCTTTCTCAATAGATGTAGTAGCGGTATCACCTTTTGTGAGTAGTTTTTCACAAAGCGCGCGTAATAATTGCAGATACCGAATAATCGTCGTAACTCTCTTATGTTCTTCGGTGCCGGTAATTTCCGGATCAGTTCCCGTTTACTCTCCTGAATCTTCATTCCGTCGTTTGAAATTTCATGTCCCATAAACTGAACTCTTCGTCTGCAGAATTCGCATTTTTCCAAATTCAATTTCAAATTGTATTTCCTAAAGATTCGGAATAATACTTCTAATTTTGCTAGGTGCGACTGCAAATTCGATGAGAACAAAATTATGTCGTCGACATACATGACCATCGTGCTTTTCAACTCTTCCGGGATTACATCATCTAAATATCGAATCAGCGCTGCCCCCGAGTTCTTTAATCCAAATGGCAATCGCGTAAAGGAGTACACCGTCCCTTCAAATTTAAAACTGATAAACTGCTGACTTCTCTTTTCAACTTCGATCTGCCAATAAGCGGACGAAAAGTCGAGCGCGCTGAAAATCGTCGCCCCTCCTAACTTCACTGTCATTTCATTAATCGTGGGTGGCGTCTCGTATCGTGGGATCGTGACCGCGTTCAGCTTTCTTGCGTCTAGGCATATTCGAATGCTACCGTTCTTCTTGATAACAACTACCAGAGGACTGACGTACGGGGTTACTGCCCTCTTAATGACCCCTTTCTGCTCCATTTCCCCTATTAACGCGCGCACCTGCGCCTTGTACTTGCACGGTATGGGATACTGCTTTGTGGAAAACGGTGCGGTATCCTTCAATTCTAACTGGAATCGATAGCCCTTCACTGGCTCTGACGATTCCCCAAAAATCTCTAGGTACTCCTCCAAAAGTTGCCGAACTCGCCCCGGGCAGTCTTCCTGGTCGATGACACCGTTCACGGCCTTGTCCACGTTCTGGATAACCTCTTCCATCGTAGCCTGGACTTCGTCTCCCTCGACCTCCGGCTCATCAGTTTCGGCGACCACTGGGCCACTCCCGGTACAACCTCTCGATCGTAGCGTAACTTTCCTCGTACCTACGTCGACGACGGCTCGGTAAGCCTCCAGTGCGTCCATCCCTATGATGACGTCACGGATTAGTCCCCGGACCACGATCGCTGCTACCTCTATGGTCATTTCTGCTAGGTCCAATTCCAACCAGACCTGTTTTCCCGTGGTATTTGCCATTTTCCGGTTAGCCACTACGACACGAAGCTTCCGCGTCGGCAATTCTATCAACACTTGCCCGCTCTTTCGCACCTTCTCACAGAATTCTTCTGACACCGCGCTTACACTACTTCCCGAGTCCACTAATGCCTGCACTTCCCTTCCATAACACGTGCCTCTTAAAATCAAGCACTTACTCGGCTTTACTCCTTCCACTTTGTCCTCTCTTAGCAATTCGTCCCCTTCAACAATAATGCTGGCCGTAGCCATGACCGTCACGATTTCTTCCCCATCGTTTGGTTCGTGCCACCGTCTCGCCCCAAACGTTTCTAGTTTTCCGATCTACCATTGCATTCCCAACGCACTTGCGTCGCCTCTACATTTCCCGTACTGTGATTCCGGGTGTCCTGAACCGCTCGCTCCGTGCTTACTCGATCGACGTCGCTCTCTCTTGGCTTCGATTTTCGCGGTGCCTGACCGCCCTGTGATTTCTCTTGTTTCCCTTTCTCCGTTTCTACGCGCGCTTCCATCGCGCAAATGTTGTTTTGCCTACTCTTCCCGTTGCTATACCGGTTCTGGTAACCATTACCGGAGTTCGGGCTTCGACCGTCCTGCGTGTCGTGGTCGTCCCCTTCGTATGCTCGATCAAATCGACCGACGCGTTCGATTAGGTCATCTATCGTTTCGGGCATGTTATTCCACAAAAGCTCGCGGATCCTGCTCGGCATCTGTCGAATAAGGATCCTTATGATTTCAGCAGGGTTGAACTCCTCGCTGCAAACCTTGAAAGCACTCACTTTCCTCGTCACGAAATCGCTCATGCTTTCCGAGCCCCCTTTACGGAACCTCTCCGACATTAACCGGTACTTCAGTTCAAATTTATGGTGTTGGTTCCAGTATCGTTCTAGAAACTTAGCCCTCCATTCCCCATATGTTTCCGGTGTTGGTGTCAGCGCCTGCCACCAATACTGCGCCTTAGAGCTAAGGGCTTCCTCTACGAATCTCAACTTCATTCCTTCCGGAATGTTATTTACTTTAAAATAGTTCTCGAGTGCTGTCAGAAATGAGTAAGGTTGTTCTCTGCTTTCCCCATGAAATCGCAGGTAATTTGGCAACGTCGCATGCCCCATCGCGTAACCATTGCCATTCGCTCTTCGCGCTGCATACACCTGCTGCTCTAGGTCTGCTATCTTGTTCAGAATTTCTTTATCGACTTCTTTTGTCGATCCTATATCTGCCAATTTCCGACTATTTAATTCTCCCTGAACAGCCGTTATAATATTTCTATCTATCCCACTGATAGATTCTTCTACACGACCTATACGAGCGTCTTGCTGTCGCGCCACTTCTTTGAAGTCCTGCACATTCCTGCCTATGTCTGACAATCGCGTTTCTTGTAATTGCACCGATTGTTGCAAGGTGCCCACGGTCGATTGGATTTCACCCACACCTGTACTAATTTGTTGGTTGAACACCTCTTGTACCGCGAAACGAGTTTCTGATGTTTCCTCCCCCGTTTTCGCGTTCTGTTCTAACCTGGCGAAACGCGCGATTGTTTCCACTTTAAACGCGCTTACTTCGTCTTGAACTTTCGACACCGCGACCTGCACCTCATTCTGCAATTTGTTCAGCGCGGCATTTATTCCTTTATTCTGCTCCATAACTTCCTCAAATTTACCTTCTATTTGCCTCTGCAAATTATTCTCCAACCTAACATTATCACTTCTTATTTCTTGCAAATTGTTCTGTAACCTCGCACTGTCACCTCTCATTTCCTGCATTACACGTAGCAACATGGAAAGGGTGGATTCGGGTACCTCTTGCACCTCCGGAACAATTTCACCTGCAGCTTCCTGGCTCATATCTGCACTTTGCGTGTTTATCGCAATATTCCCCTCCCCTTCTACTTCTACTTCCTGTAAACGTTGGCCCTCCTCGTCCTCATCGCGAGCGGAAATTGTCTCCGAATCCGACGTATCCCGTATGCTTATCATTTTTCCACTACGCGTCTCCATTTTGAAATACAATATGCTATGGTTACAATGATCTTTGACCTGAATGCCTAGCCCACTTGCGTACTATTATAGTGCCCTGGTACTCGTTCTACTCACGACCCGCGTTGCGGCGCCAAATATGTAACGGTACCTACGACTACCTCCGAAAACCTTCTACAATGGCCCCCACGCTGGGCTGCCAAATATGTAATGGTACACGTTACCTATCCGTTCTGCTTTTCTTTCTCAAAACTAACTTACAAAAACTATGTAACGATCTTTACCTGTGCTCCTTTCATCTATAGTTCTTACCAAAATGTCCACTATTATGCCTGACGTTGGGTTGCCAAAAATACATACATCTGAAATTTGCCCGTTGCCTAGCTGCTTTTCTGATATTTATTCATACGGATATAAATACTGGGCGTGAGGCTGTGGCGGACCTATACAGGATCCTGACGTAGTATTCGGGCACGTGGGCGTAGGTCCTCGTCTAACTACACATACTTATAAGACCAATTGCATTGGTTTAATGTCGAACCAACAACGTTCGACATCGTTTATTTTATCTGGTTTTTTTTTTTGTTCTCCTTCCTCTGCTAGAGGCATAACAAATAACAAACAACACAAAATCGAAAACAATACACAATACACTAAATACACAATAAACAATACCCTAGAAACACGAAATTCTCATTCACACTGAAGATTTACACTATAAGATTAAAACCAAATCATTCATACTTGAATGCGCATTCTATTTTTTTGTTTTCACTAAAATCTATTTCTATTTGACAAAACTTGGTCTTGTACATTAGAAGCTATGAGTCTATTCTTTCTTCTTATCAATGCGCATTACCAATTTAAATAAAGTTAGTGCACTTTCCTTTCGTTGAGTTCAGCGACCTGCACCGCGCCGTTCTCATGCATCACCCTCGCCAAATATACGCAGCGTCCTTTCGTTTGTCCATTCGCAGCATCCTTCCATTTTTCACACACGTAATTCGGAAAAATTCATTTTTAAATAATTAATGTCTCTCCGTTATAACTGTTTATTACTTACGAAACGAGTTTAGTCACACGGCTGATGATGCGACTGTTTATATTCGCGAACAACGTTCTCTTTGAAAATTTTGCAATAATTTTCCGCGTTTCACCTTCTAAACTTTCTCCACTACAACTAAACGTTATAAAATTAACTTTGCTCGCGTGATTAGCACAACTTTCTAACAAAATTTTTAATTTCCGCGGAGCGTTTCAACATACGTCTTCCCTCAAGCTATCCTCCCCGCGTTCTTTTTCATTGTTGTCCCGAGACTTCCTCTTTTTTTTTTCTCGAACATTTCACGATCACTTCCGGGTCTTCTATATAATATTATATATTTTTAAGTTAATCTTCTTCTTTCTGGGTCGTCTCTCTTTATTATTCTCATGCATTTTCAAATTGAATGCTATTACCGTTTTCTATTTGGTTTTCTACCATCTAAAATTTCCAAAGTTCTTTTAATCTGAAGACGGTCGATCCCCTTCCACCGCTCTGACGTCATACGACTCGTTTGGAATTTCCCACTTATACAATTTACATTTTCTTTTATGCCGTAGCCCCCCGAAATTTCTCCGCGTTGTGAGTAGTGCCATAATTTTCCCCATAATTTCTTCTATTAATGCCAAAAGTTTCGTTTGAATCGCTTCACGCGTTTACTTAATTTTTTGAAAAAAAACAACTTTTTACATTAGATCTTAAGCTACAACAATGGCTATCGTGTCTAGTTGTGTGCTTAAAATGTACTTCACTAAATTGTTTATATCTTTGGAACGCGTGAACTGATTTCTTTCAAATAACTTCCAAAATGTTTCACTCGACAAACGCTACTGAACTATATTGTCCCCATTATGATTTTGTCGCGTCTTCTTAGACTTCCAAAAAATTATCGCTACGCGACACCGCTTTCATTTGTCCCCGCCTTTGATGTTAATACCACTTATTACATGTTTATCTTTATTCTTTGCCCTGTCTTCATTCCTGGGGATCCTGGATTGTTACAGTTGATTATTGTCTTCAAATTCACTACTCTTAATCATTTTATTCCAATAAATCTCATGACTTATCTCCTGACACACTCTGCTTAGTAGTATTAGAAATTTCTACCTCAAATGATAGCTGTGGCTGCTATTATGCATTTGGTGTCAAATACTCGCCTTCAGAGAGACAGCTGGTGAATGTATTAGTTCCCTATATAAAATAAAATGACAAATTAGTTTGAAAAATCAGTAAGCATCTGTGGTAAAATGCAAACATACATAGAACATTCATCTAGAAAGTATATATCTTTCATTTTACATACATACACTCATCTAGGAAGGATCTCTTTCAGTCTTCTCATTCTCTTTCAGAATGGGAACCCAATTATCGAGTCAAGTCATTCTTTATCACACCTCATCCAAAGATTCCAGCCCTTTCCTTAACATTAAACCATCCCTAACAGTGGATATTGTGTCATAATATTATTTTAGAATTAAAAGAGCTTTGAAATCCCTATGATTCCTGTAAACTGAATAAAGTTTACAATTTTACAATCCGATTTTGGAAAAGAATCTTAATTTTTTTTAAATTACTAAAAAAAATTTCTTTTGTACAAACAATTTTTTTAATACTTGAGCAATACAATTATTCTAAAATAGATAATATTTCTACCTAATATTTCCATTACTTCATACAACTGCAGTCCCTAAAATTATTATTCATTTTTTCTTTTTCTTTTAGAAATAATCTGAGAGAATCTGATGAACAATAACGCACATTAGTTCTTTTCACAAGAATATACTGTAATATCTATACAATAATACATTTATTGTAAATACTTACATAAGTACACAACACGCAATTTAAATGTTCATTTAAATTACCTTAGACATTTTTGAGCATGCTTATGGCCACTCACTGAACTATCAAATTTGCATGTTCTAAAAACCTTGATTTGGAGATTTGGCAAGAAAAAAAATATTCCTATTTCTATGAAATTGCTAATACATATATTTTTAAAATAATTCATTCCATTCTTACTACTTCAAAACTGTACATAATAATTAATAACAAATTTAATAAAAGCTGTAAGACATAAATAATGCATATTTTCAATACTCTAACAATGATTTTATATTGGCTCTATATTCAGTATAAACAAGCTCAGCAAGTATACAACGAGAACTGTTATCCAGACACACTTTCTATGAAGAGCAAGAACATCCTTCCCTAGTGCAGTCCTTTCCAAAACTTCTTGTATATTCTAAAAACAGAAAGCAAAATAATATTTTTGTGTTCGTACTACTGTTCTTTAAAATTCATTACTTACATTTTTTTCTGCTGGTTGATTGTTTTCTTCATATTTCTCTATTTACTCTAATCTTTATGTTCCGATAAATCTCAGGACTGCTGAATTTATTTCCTGCCACTCCCTCTGCTCACTAGCAATTACCTCATTCAATGATTCCAGTCCTACCCTAAACAAATAAATAAATAAATGTCTTTATTGGTGGCGAGGCTCAGGCCATTTAGTCTGCTCTTTCACCTGACCACAAGCATAAAGCATGCCTAACAATACAATGGTGGAAATTGAGTCAGGATATTTTTTTTAACAACAGAAGAGCATTATAATACATATTAATCCCTGCTATCTCAATGAAGTTCACAATTACATGATCAGGATGGGAAAAGAATGGAGCTTTTTCTAAAAAAATTACCAACAAATAAAAATTCTGATGTAAAAACTAATTTGTTTATACTTTTGGGACAATGCAATTATCATAAAATAATGCTTTTATTTCCTTTGTGATTTCTACTGTAGTCTACATTTTTATGATTTTATTTATTAAAATGATAATTTTTCATACATTGATTTTCAAATAAGACAAGTATGTAAATTATAACTTTGCATCATTGCTTCCCAAATACCTTGTTTCAAATACTACTAATAGACATAAGTCAAAAGAAATATTTCTACTTTTTGATTTGAGCACTCGTTATACTCTGGTGATTTTAAACTGTTGGAAAAATAATTGAACTAAGTATTGTTTGTTTGGTTTTGTAATTTAGGTCAGATCACTTCTTGTTCACTTCCAACCCCTTCGACCCATCCATCCCAGCTTCCTAAATGAAATAAACTATCGAACACATGAATTACCTATTTAAACAATCTATTAAACACACTGATTATGAAATTAGAAGTTTGGTTCAAAATAAAATGTACATTTTATAAAACACAGTCGCTATCATTTATTTTACAATGGGAAAACAGGTATTTGAAACATGCAAATGAGACAAATATCATTAACCTCAAAGACAGAAGGCTGAATATAAAACACCATAGGAATGTCCCTTTTATACAGTATGGGGAACAAAGGAATGAATAGAAAAACGTGCACGTTCTTATTTCAATAACAACTTAGCGTGATCTTTCTAAAATATACCAGTTTCGAAATCGGACCATTTAAACAAAGTATACTCTCCGTATTAAACACTACACAGCAATAGTATTTACACTTACCAGCAAACTTTTCATTTAAATGAGGAAGCTTCATGTTTGTTAGTACTTTTCTGCACTTAAGAGTCCATTTACTGCTTAAACACTAACGCGCACTTCTCTATAACACAATACTAGTACAACACAACACACAGACGAACGGATTCACGATTCAGGAACTCCCGCGTTTCATCGCGGGAAGGGCTTCCCGCCGGAGGACGTTTGGACAGTGTTACCAACACTATGGACTGAAATACCATGCACTGTAGCGGCAACCACTTAGAACGTAATGTGAATTAATTGGGTGGTTACAGTCCCTTCGTACTTTTCATCCTCCATGGCTTGGATGTAGGAACAATCAACCACCGTCACGTCATCTGCGATGATTATTGTCAGAATGTATAAATCGATTGCCACGACTGGAAGACACGTAACCATAGGTATATGGTTCTGAGTGAGACAATAATTTTTTTCAGTGAAGCATTATAATTTCTTTAAGAAGCAATCAATCATCTATTTGCAGATAATTAAAATATTGTTAGCATTATACCATTCAATTACAAGTTTTCATGAATAACGAATGCAAATTTGACCGGCAATTCTCTTCGTTGTGTTAATTGGTTCTAAAAATCACGTAGTTACTTGTTTAATACTACGCGGTTCTGTATTTCAGACTGGTGTTTCGCGACCAGTTACAATTCAATCTTATCGCGTAATGTGGAGGTCACCTTGAAGATATGAGAGAGGACAAGATAAGCACTTCGCAGGATAGTAACTACTTGGCAAGCCGTACACAATAAACATACAAATCGAAATATTTCTAACTAGAATGAACTATATAATAGTATCGCGCTGATGATGACTGCATTCTTATCAAGAATGTGAGTTTGCTGTAACCTGGAGTAAATGTAGTATTGAATTGAATTGAATTTGCCTTATTTTACGTGGCGAGACTCAGGCCATGAGGCCTGCTCTTCCGCCTGACCACGCAAATTCCGCTACGCCTTTCACCAACCATGGGAGAAAGAAGGTATTACTTGGGCGACGAAACAGGCGATTTGAATTTAGCTCAGAGGCATCATTTAGGCTTGAGGATCTTTTACATGCAGTAAATCTACTAATATGGGACAGCCGGATTTACTTCCCCTCCGAAGGAAGGCGTACGAAGGATTTTTTTCGCCCTTAAAAATCCACGGCTTCGATCGGGTTCGAACCCGCAAACTTGGGTATAACAGTCCGATACGCTAACCGTTACACCATCGTCGCCGCGAAACACCATCGTCGCCGCGAAACCATCGTCGCCGCGTAGTATGTCATAAGAACAATAAATTTCAAGATAAATTTCATTCTACAATACCCCTCATCGGTGCTGCAAGGTATCTCTGTGATTGCTCCGGGGATAAAACGCGTAGTAGATAGAGGAATGGACGCCAGATCAAATCCTGCCGAATAGGTATTTTTTTACCTGATGCCTGGAACACATTAAACACTGTCATCACGAGAGAGACATTCCAAAATTCTTGCAAGGAGGAACAAACTTGTTTTTGTAAATGCTAATATGATTATATTAAGAATGTGTGCTGGTATCTTGTATTCCAAGCAATGTGACGAAACGAAATTTGGAAGAGATAGCTAAAATATTAATAGTGTCTCAATTGCAATATCATTATCATATTTTTCTGTTTTACAAATATGTTAGAATGTTTAGCGGAAAATACTTGTATTTATTTGTTGCTTATAAGAACTTTGCTGAATTTTTTTATACTATATAATGTGTAATTAGTTCGCAGGAGTTCTATCCCGTTTATTACAAATACTCATACAAATGTGTATTTATTTATATTCATTTAATAAGAATTTAACCTAACCTCGTTTGCAATTATGATAGTGAACGTGTTGACATTTATTTTGCATTCATTTCCAAAAAAGGTATATTATGTAAAGCTGCGGAATATCTATTTCGCGATTTCAACGGCAATACACGTTTTGGAGTCCCCTGATACCGAAAAAGTGATTTTATTGAAAACGTCCGTCCGTCCGTCCGTCTGTGTCCGTCTCAAATCATCCTTTCCAAATTGAAGAAACCCCTGTTCTTCTGGCTGTAGTTGAAGCTTTGAAATTTTGAAAAATCTTTGAAATTTGGGGGTACTCTACATTAAGCCCTTCGGATATTTTCAAAATTTTCTCAAAAACGACTCCAAATGTATTCTTTAAATTTCTTATATGAATAGAGTAAAATACACTTCGAAAGATGACATAGGTCCAATTTTCACGGTTAACTCTTGAATTATCGAAAATTGCGAAAGTTTAACTTTTTGGGACGTCTACCTACAACTACAAAATTGAAAACAGATTTTTCTTACAAATGAAATTTGTTGTCCATATTGTTCTGCATAACAGTCATGCAGGCTTTTTTGAAATGTTGGTATTTTTCGTGCAAAAGTGCGAGCAATATTTATAATTTTAAAGAATGGTTTGAAATGCAAAACTGCATTGAAACCGTTTTTCTTTTTTAACTATTAAAACGTTTCGAAACTGATTTTGTGAAATCGTACTTTTTACTGTTTCTTTCGTTGTAAGGAACATTCCTGTCTTCAGCAAGCAAAACTCAACAAGTATCACTCGTCAACACATCCTAATATGTAAAACATTGTATGAGTGGCTGCGAGGAAAGTCGTCATGTAGTTCAGGTGCTTGCTTGAGGAACCGGAGGACTCGAGATCAGGTCCTGGCTGTTCATGCAATTTTTTTTTTAAATGTGTGAAATTTTAATTAACACTTTTCCTTTTCAATAATTTAAGGTATGTATTTGCCGTCTTCGTTTCAGAGTTTTAAAAAACTAATGTAGTGGTAATAGTGTAACATTTGTAATCTATTAAGCAAACATTACCAATAACACGAGAAACTTTTATTAAAATGTGAGTAGGTGAACAAAAAGATAATAACTGCGTAATGATAGGTGGTTTTTCTTTAAGTCAATAAATGTTTCTTAGATTCTAGTAATTACTTGCAGCAAATGAATTTTGAACGTCGGACCGTGTCGAAACTTGTCTGCTACTTTTAGCCCAACGTTATCACGTCTAACAATCTCACCTTGGACAGAGGCGATAAGGGTTTAGCGTCAGGCTAGAACCGAAGCGCCTGCTACCAAAAATTACATAGTACTGAACTGAAACATTCATAAGTAGAATTAACTATTGTATGGTGTCGCGTAGATATTTTGCTTTCTTATTGACTCCTAGAGGTAATTTATTTAATATTTTCAATTGCAGAAGTGCGGCAAAGCAATCAGTTTGAAGACAAAATTCGTAAGATTCTTTATTGAGTCAGTTCACGGAAATACGTACGTGCGTCTGTGTTCGTAGCGCAATCGCTTGGGTGCGTGGCTTCACAATAGAGGAACGCGTGTTCAAATCCGGCAAGTTACAAGCGGATTATTACTTGACGAGCAATGAAAATGAATTACTAATAACGATGTCGAGAATGTTCTAAACATTCCTTTCGTTTCCAAGAAGATACCATTACAAAACTGCGGAAAGAATTTGACGTACTTTCGATTACTGCTCGTTTACCAGATCATTGGGCTCCTCGGTGGGTGAGGGGTTAGCTTACTGGCCTCTGAACCCCCAGTGCGCGGGTTCGATCCCGGCCAAGGGACCCGGATTTTCGAAGGGTGGAAAATCCGCAGTATCCATGTCACTCTTGTGGCATGTAAAATAACCCTGGCAAGATGCCCGGCAAAATTAAATCCCTCCGACAACATCCCGCCCTAACGAGATCCCACTTTCTCCCAACCAGACAGTTCGGATATAGTTAACTGAGCCCGACATCTGGCGGAGAAAGTGAGAGTCAAATCCCAGGCGCACACGGGACTGCCCACAGGGTGCGCCTGCTTAGATAAAAGTCCCCAGACCCGCGTCGGGGGTAGGCTTCGAAGGAAGCCTGGGTCGAAACCTGGGTGCGGAATACTGCCTACGGGCAGTCTCCCCGCAAGTTAACCCATACGAATACATTACATACCAGATCATTGACAACTCCATATTTTCCTCTTCATAGGCCGTTTTTGGTTTTTACATTACTACGTTCGTTTCCTTCCCAATCCCTAATATTACGTCCTTATAATTAATGTTATTTATTTGTCTCTCTGCTCTTTTGTCAAGTTCTCTAGCTGAAATGTTTTCTTTGTTTGAAGCTCACACTTCGCTACTACCAAAATATTTCACAGACTATCTCCCAGCAAATGTTTCGAATTTTCTTTGTGTGGACTGGTTTTAAGGTTTTGCTCCATTCTCTTGCCAGCTGCCATCTATCGCCGCACAAAATACATTTTTTGACATTATCTCAACTTTTCGGTTCCAAATAGTGGAACCGAAATAATATTTCTAGAATATTAAAAAAGGCTATAATCTTGTCCTAAATAGCAATTTTCATTGAAGAATTTGGAGCCGTTGTTAAAAAAAGTGGCGTTAAACGTTACTGTAAATGCGAAATTTGAAGGTCTTTTTCACAGGAATCTATTGAGTTTTCGAAAAACTTAATTTAAAGTCTTTTGAAGCACTTCTACTCGCAAGTTCAATAATGTTCAATTCTATTCAAATGTGTATATTAACAACGTGAGAGATATTTCAAAAAATTACATTTGTGTAATTTAAAAAAAACGAAAGAATACAACAAAATGAACTTTACGTCATATTAAACAGTGCAATTACCACCATCCATTGGAAAAATTTGAAGAAAAAATTTGGAGCCAGTTTTGTGAAAATGGCGTTTGAGCGTTACTTAAAATGCGCAATTTTGAGGTCTTATAAAAAACTATTGAGATTTCGAGAAACATTATTTCACATTATTTAAAGCACATGTACTCATAAATACAATTACGTGAAGAAATTGCCTATAATGTAAATATTACCAAAGAGAGAGACAAGCCACAAAAAATACATTTTTTTAATTTTTGAAGAAACAACAGAATAGAGCAATATGGCGTTTATGTCATCGGATAGGGTGCATCTGGCACTAACCTTAGCAAAACTTTAAAGAAAAAAAATTGGAGCCGTTTTTGAGAAAATTTTGTTTATGTAAATTTTTAAAATTGCAAATATTGCACGCCATATTGTGCGAAATCAACTAAAACTTTCAAAAAAAAAAATTACATGACCTTATTAAAAGAACTAATTATGAGCAACAAATTTCATTTGAAGCAAAAATATCTGTCTTTAATTTTGTAGTTGTAGGAAGACGCCGAAAAATATTCAAACTTTCACAATTTTTGAAAATTCTGAGTTAACAAGAAAGTTTACAAGAAATTTAAAGAAAAAAAATTGGAGCTTTTTATGAGAAAATTTTGAAAATGTTCGGGAGCTTCAAATAGAGTCCCCCAGAAAACTAATGAATGTTTTTCAAAATCGCAGAGCTTCAGCTCAGGCAAAAACGACAGTTTTTTTTTCAATTTGGAAAAGATCGTATGCATGGTTTAGGCGCTAGAGTTGTTTACATACACCAGACGGACAGACGGACGTTTTGCTTCCAATTGATATTTCGCCATTAAGGATCCACAAAAATGGTATTCTGGCTACACCACTTGTTAGAGGATTTTTTCTCTTAATTTAGCAATTGGTTTGATTCAGTTTTTCGTCACCAGAGCGCGACAATGAAATTTTCCCCCGAAAATTCGCCGTTTTTTCGCGCAGCATTACATAAGTTTATACTACGTATATTACTCCGTAAATACGTAAGTATACGAGAAAGTAATATGTAAAGTGTTTGTTAACATGCGTTACGCAGATAAATTTTAAGGAATGAGTTAGTAATGGAGTTGAAAAAAATATTTCTTGGTTTTTAAAACCATGTATTTATATAATAAATATTTGATTATTAGTTGAAGTAAATATGTTTATCATGCCCATTTGTGAACATTCTGAAATGCTACACTGAAAAAAATCACCACCGCTCTCTCAACCGTTAACCTATGGTTGCGTGTCTTCCAGTTGTGACAATCGATTTAGACATTGTGACAATAATCATCAAGGATGACGTGCCCAAGGTGTATTGGCAAAGCTAACCAACCGAAGACCGTTGGAAAATGCGTGGATCTTACAACCACCATTTAATTCTCATTACCTTTCTAAATGGTTTCCGCCAGAGCGCATTTGAGAACGATGAGGGCATGGGATATAAGACCATTAGTATGGTAACGTTGGCCAAACTTCTTGGTGGGATTCCTATTCAAGGAATCGCGGGGATTCCCGCATATTCATATACAAGTCTTTCTTTGTGTGGTCGGGCAGAGAGTGCGAATCTGGTGCGAATTGGCATAGACGAAGTGTGCTGGAGTTGTGAGGTCTGTCTGTGTGTGGTCTGGCAGTGAAAATCGGGATAGATAAAGTGCTCTATGAGAATTGGTGAATAGAGAAAGTGCAAGTGCTCTGCGTGTGAATTCGTGAGAATGGACACGAAGTGTAAAGAAGCACTGAAGAAAATGAGGCTTCCTCATCTAACAGAAAAGTTTGCTGGTAAGTATAAATACTATTACTGTGTAATGTGTAATACGGAGAATATACTTTGTTTAAATGTTCCGTTTCCGAAACTTGTTTATTTAAGAAAGATCACGTTAAGTTGTTTTTGAAATAACAACGTACACGTTTTTTTTAACCTTTCCTTTCTTGCCCACAATGTAAAAGTATATTATGGACATCCCTGTCGGATTTATTTTCAGGTTTCCTTTCTTTCTTTCTTTTTTTTTTTTTTGTGAGCATATAGTGCTATTTTTCTCATTTGCATGATTCCAATCTCTCTCAATTGTAAAATTAAAAATTGATAGCGACTATTTTTCATATAATTTACATTTCATTTTTCCCCACACCTCCAATTTCATAATCAGAGTTGGTTTAAAAGATTGATTAAGTAGTTTGTTTTAATGTATTGTTCAATAGGTTATTTTATTTAGGAAGCTGGGATGGGTTGGTCGGTGAAAGGGTTGTGGCTCCAAAAATTGATTTGACCAAAAATGCAAAATTAAACAAACACTTCTTTGTTCAATTGATTTCCCAGAAGGTTCAAATCACCAGACTGTAATGAGTGCACAGATCAAAATGAAGAAATTATTCTTTTAACTTCTATTAGTGTTTGAAATAAGGAGTGACAAATTTAATTATACAAATCATCCGGATGGTACAGCACATGGAGGAACAGCTATACTTGTTCGGGAAAAAATTAAACATCACTTAAATTCTCAATTTAACACCACGTATTTGCAGGCAACATCCATTCAAGTAAGAGATGCATTCGGAACATTGAATATTGCAGCAATATACTGCCCTCCGAAGCATAAAATCCAGAGTTCACAATTCGCAAGCTTCTTCAGAACACTTGGACCAAGATTTATTTCTGGCGGTGACTACAATTCTAAACATCCATTATGAGGCTCTAGACTAACCTCCCCGAAAGGTAAATCTCTATATGAAACTATAATAAACGAAACATTATCCTCGTTCTCTTCTGGCCAACCCACCTACTGGCCGACAGACACTAACAAAATTCCTGATGTATTAGATTTCTTTATTGTAAAAGGAGTTAACCAAAGTTACATTCACACCTACTGGTCACAAGATCTATCGTCTGATCATTCACCGATTCTACTAGTCATTAGCTCAATCATTATTGAAGACAATAAGCAAACCTCAATCCACAACAATAGAACAGATTGGAAATATTTCTTAGAATGGCTAACTAATAACAGCACAGCTAATCTACCATTGAAAACTGCTTTCGACATAAATGAAGCTATAGAATATGTAACCAGACAACTCCATCAAGCTGCGTGGCACTCTACACCAGAAATAAAGCAAAACAAAAAGCTATAAATCCCACAAGTAATAAGAGAAAAGGTGAAATCAAAACGTAAATTAAAGAAACAATGGCAAATCACTAAAGACACAGCAGTCAAAAGAAGACTAAATTCAGCTTCGCAAAACCTCAAAAGATTACTTCAAGAATATCGAAACCACGCCCTACAAGATAAACTCACAAAATTGATTCCGAATTCGAACTCAGAGTATTCTCTTTGGAAATCTACTAAATACTTGAAGAGACCGATGCAACCTATTCCTCCCATCAGAAAAATCGACAGCACATGGGCTAAAACCGACGAAGAAAAAACTGAATGCTTCGCGTCCCATTTCTCTAACATCTTTCGACCATTTCCTTCACAAATATCTGCTACAGAAGAGGAAGAAATTTACAACTTCTTAGATTCACCACTGCAACTAGCTCCCCAAATCAAATCCGTAAGTGCTCGAGAAGTTGAAACAACAATCAAGAATTTACCAACTAAAAAAGCTCCCGGATACGATATGATTTCAGCAACAATTCTACACCATCTACCAAGAAAACTAATAGCCTTACTTACTTCCATCTTCAATGCCATCCTAAGACTAGGACACTTCCCTGATCAATGGAAAATCGCTCAAGTAATAGTAATCCCTAAGCCCGGCAAACCAACACATAAAGTTGTATCATACAGACCTATTAGTCTACTGCAAATATTATCAAAAGTTTTTGAAAAACTGCTTCTGTCACGTTTAAATCCACTTCTACAAGAAAATGGAATAATACCTCATCATCAGTTTGGGTTTAGACAACAACATTCGACTGTAGAACAAATTCATCGAGTAGTAAACGAAATTAGTGAATCGCTAGAAAATAAAGAATATTGTTCTGCTGTATTTCTAGACGTAAGCCAGGCTTTCGATAAGGTTTGGCACCCAGGTCTATTGTATAAAATTAAGAAAAATCTACCGTATCCTTACTATCACTTGTTAAAATCGTATCTTACAGAGAGATATTTTCAAATAAAATTTAACGGTGAAACTTCAAAACTTATCCCTATAAAGTCAGGAGTGCCTCAAGGAAGTGTACTTGCACCTTTCCTTTATTCATTATATACTGCCGACATCCCATCATCTGTAAACGCATTGACAGCAACCTACGCGGACGACACAGCCATCTTAGCTCGACATGAAGATCCAGCAGAAGCATCTCGTCTCGTAGAAGAACATCTGCAATCCATCCACAAGTGGCAGAAACGCTGGCGCCTCAAGATCAATGACAAGAAGTCTGTCCAAGTCACCTTTAGTCTGAAGCACGAAACGTGTCCACCTACAAAAATCGGATCGCAATGTATTCCTCAAAATGACTCGGCAAAATATCTCGGACTTACTCTGGACAGAAGACTGACATGGAAAATACATATAAAGAAGAAAAGAAAAGAATTAGACCTAAAACTTAGAAGGTTAAACTGGCTACTTGGAAGAAAATCATCGTTAAGCATCGCAAACAAAGTAATTGTGTATAAAGCAATATTAAAACCAGTATGGACATATGGAATTCAACTTTGGGGAACAGCTCAAAATTCTAATGTTGAAATATTACAACGCTTCCAGTCTATAGCCTTAAGAAAATTTGTAAATGCCCCCTGGTACGTAAGGAATGCAACATTACACAAAGACTTACAGATTCCAACTATAAAAGAAGAAATCAAGAATACCAGTGCAAAATACCTACAAAGACTACATAATCATCCGAATATTCTAGCCATCAACTTACTAGACAATAGTGACTCCTACAGACGACTTCAACGCCATCATACTCTAGACCTTCCACATCGACTTTAAATTATTCATTTCAGAAATTATAATTAATAGTTAATTTGTATTAATAATGTATCATTGGTGGAGTACGGTCATGGGATTTTACTCCTCTCATGTATTTGTTTATGTAAATCTATGTAATTTTGCCAAATGTTTGTTCACAAACAAATTGCAAAATAAATATAATTTTAAAAAAATTTCGACCCACCAATAACATTTAGTCTGGAAATCTTTCGCTTCAGCTGCGATAACATAATTCACCAGAACGTGTACGGCATTTTATCGACGAATGACAGAAAATATAATTACAATAGCCAGTAGGACTTCCGATGCAGTATTCCAAAGGCAGATATTTTTAAAAATTCCAGATATTTGTTCATCATTTCTATCTCATGGTATGCAACATGATTCTCAAGTTAATGTTGAAATATTTAGTATCACTTTCGGAATCCTAAGAGTTAAGTAAAAGGAACGCAATGGTGATCCTGAAGATTTGGTTACGAACTCAACAGCGATAGCGCAGATGTCTCCTTCTTCCAGGCCTTGCATTAAAGTTGTCGCCGAAGAGTGCGACCAAATGTGAATGAATTATGAATTTGAGGTCATTGTGTTATTATTTAGATTTTCTTTGTAAAATCGTCTCTGCGTGAGATATACTATATACGAACACAAACTATCAATCAATGGGCAGTACATTTTAAAGCGTTACATTGTAATATAGTAGCGGTGCGTTTCAACAATAATAAATATTTTCGTTATAATTTTAAAATTCAACCTTAATTCATATTATAGTACTTTACTTAAATTACTTTATAAATATGTATAACTTGAATGAAAATTTTCCCAAATTAAAAAAATTAATTGCTTATTTTGTTTACAATATTTATTAACAATTCATTAAAAATTATAAATATGCAATTCAATATTACTAAAGATGCGTTAGTGAACACATATCCTATAAATTGGCAATTTTGTATAAAATGTAAAAAATGTATGAAAATAGAGAAAATTCAATTTTGCAACAATATTTTACAGATGAGAATCCCTATTCATTTTCTAACGATTATCGTGATACAGATTTCCGAAGATTGACAAAATTTTGAAACAATATTAACAATTACAAATACAATTTTGAAATAATTTATGACAGGAGAATCTCTAGTGATTTTTTTTTATTTTACGTCAAAAAAATACAGTTAAAAACTGCGTATGACGTACTATGGGGAAAAGTGAATTGTGTGCACATTTTCAAAATTCTGTGATCCCTACACTAAGTCATATACTACTTAAAATTCTTAATGGATTAGCGGAAACAGTGTTTGCATAGGTCTGTTTGTCTAGAAGAAGTGGGTGTAACATTCCGATGACGTGTAAAAAACTTTGCATTCTTTTACTCGTCTCTCGAAAATAAAAATATCGTAACGTAAAAATATACTTGCTATAATAATGTAAATATATTAATTTCATTGAGTTGGATTGGAAATCATACATAAATTACATGTAAGTAATATATTGATATGTGTATGTGTGTGTTCCTCCAAAGTTCACGCAACAGACAAAAGCTGGTGTTTCTACCTTTACAAACATTAAGATATAAAAATGTTATATAAGAGTCATATCTCGTTTTTGATAGTCATGCAAAAATCCTCAATGACTAGGTATCACATATGATTTTTAATAGTTGCGGTAAAGAACTCCATGTAAAATGCAATCACCCTAACGTTATATTGAAGTGAAGTAATTAATTGTGATCCCCAAAACAAAAGATCAAAAACCATTCATTTGCTTACAGCTGCACTTACCAATCATAATGTCTGGAGTAGATAACTTTCATTGGGACTAAATGAACTTTAAATACGTTTAGTTTATTTAGTATTTTACATATCAAAACTATTTTATTAAAATATTAATGTTCGTGACCATATAGCATTTTTGTATTCGGTCATCTGAGAAATTGATGATGAAGAATTTCACAACTGAAAGCTGCTATCTCGGAGACGTGTTTGTGCAACTGACTTTAAAATGTATTTCTTTAAGTTATTAATTTTTCTAATAAAATAACTAGGTTACACAATGCATACAATGCAAATTATTTGCATTTCACTCAATTTTACTTTTATTTGTATTTTTATAATTCCTCTACATAGTTTCAGATTTGCTTTGATGATTGGTAAGAACGCAAAAAGATATGAATGACAACTATTGAATTTTAGTGGATAGGACTACTCTACGAAAATCTGTCATATACTCCATAGATTGAAAACAAGCAAGTTATTTAATGATATTAAATATAATTCTATGTTGATGCTATTTATTACTTTATAAAATGTTTGAAATGTTTCAAGTATCCGCAAAGAACATAGAGGAGAAAAAACATTGTAATAAGGCTTTACAGCTGTTTCTAACCATTTAATCATGGTGGAAATAACCACCATGCAATTTAATATATAATTCATGAACTTATAATATTTGTAATAAAATATATAATTTTAATTACAATAAAAATTAGGAATCACTTTACAAGGACTCAAAGACGGTATTCTATTGGTGATATTCATGAATTTATTTGTTCACAAATTTTCAGAAATATTTCAAGTGTCTAGAGAGAATTTATACAAATGTAATAATTAAATTAAAAATTTAACCCATTGGATATTTTTGAATGCTCAAGTAGACAAAATTTCACCTCATTTTAACTCTTATTTAAAGTGGTAAGACCAAAAAGGAAAGCAGACCTTAAAGGATTAATAGGAATGGATCAAATACAAATATTTATAACCATTCAAAAAAAATTTATTTTAAAAATTTACCATGTTACATTTACAAAATACAAATCACATTTAAATATGTCAATGGCTGCTCAGAATGTATACAAAGAAACATCAAATATAAAAGAATCAAAAGTGGCTAAAAATTTAATACATCGAATCTGATAAAATATAGAAAATATATTGGTTTTAACTTTTACGTAAAGTACGTTATGAATGCAAATGAAAGTTAACCTTAATGGATCAAGAGGAATATAACAATTTACAAAAAACATTTTTATTTATACCTCACAATTGCTCCATAATGAAGACACAAGCTCCTTTTATGAAAAGAGAGGTGTCCTCTCACTGCAAGATAACAAAATTATGTATTCTATTATCATATCTTCTCTATTACTAAAGGTATTTAAAATTAAATTATTATGAATAATAATCACAAGTAGTTCAAGTGTATAATAAATAATACTATTCCCTTACCCAGACTTTTCACTTGATTTTCTTGCCAACATTAAGCATTTTGTTGGTACAGACCCAGCAACTACACGTTTGTTCCCAGGCATCTGCAGTGAATTGTGGTTTTTAAAGCATACACTCTCAAAGTGCTGTTGGCACACTCTACCTGCAAAGTTTACATTACACAAAAGAGTTCATTAATTACATAATACTATATTATACATTTTGTTAATTATACATGTACATAATAAATTTCAGTACATTAAAATACAAAGTTTTGAAAGTTTTTATAAGTTAAATTCATTTCTTTATTACTTGAAAATTGAAGTATGGGTTTCTTTTGTGTTTTAAGAGACAATACAATCAAATTATTGTGTGGCTAAGATTTAGTAAAATAATTTAAACCAATAAAAATTTCCTGCAGTTTTTGTAACTGAAACGAAGTATGATATGTAAATTTTTTTGACATTTTTTACATGTTAGAACAATTTATACATGTTAATAATCTTCATTCTCTAAAACTGACCATTTGAAATTAAATATTTCACATTTTCATTTCTTTCATCAACAATAACAATTTATCCCAAACACACAAAATATAAAAGAATATAGTCCCTGTCCAGATTATATTCACATATGTACATTCAATAAAGCTATTATAACCACAGAATATTCAATGAAGCTATTATATATTGCACTAAACTGAAGCCACTGAATTTGAATTATTCGAAACGTTTTGAAATTTACCATGATCTGCTTTAAATGTTTCTTCATTCTTCCCACAAACTTCTATCCACACTTTTCGTAACTGGGGCTCTTTTGGGAAGCGGAAATATGTACTATAGTATATTTCCCACCACCTACTGTCCCAGTTTTATTAGGACAATTTTTCACACAGCAGTTTGGCATCTTTAGCTGCACATGAAAATAATTTCAATTTTCTGTGTATAACACAACAAAATTTTGGTAATAAACAAGTGATCATATATCAACAACAAAATTTTAGTAATAAACAAGTGATCAAATATAAGGCATCGTATGAATTGATTGATGTATGCTTTTGTAATTATTAAAGCCAAGTCACATAAAATACATAATTGTAATAACTTGCACCACAAATCCACAACATACCTTTCCCACGCCAACAAAACCACGATCTTCCACTGCTTTCGCACTGCCTTGCCAAACACGTCTTATCTCCTTCGCAAACGGAAAGCAAATGAACACGTGCGCCAGCCGTTTTCGCTTCATCCGTGGATTTAAACGTGATTGGCTGCAACTGCGCATCCTCCGGAGCGCTACACCTTGTTATTTCCACCATGTGTTAGGCGAGGAAGAACTTTCTGAGATTGATTATTCCTTACATGAGTAACTCTCTTAGTATGAATTTAATCATAATACTATACTGAAAAATGTAAAGACCTTATGTGTTGAAAAAATTGATTTAAACAAAATAATAATAAAATCTGAGAGAATATAAAAGAAAATGGTTTACAGAATATATATAAACTGTAATGTAACCCCTCGCGGGACGATATTCTCCGAGTGCCAAAATTATTTCAATTTATCATGGGCAACCCCACTGTCAAAAAAATGTCAGAAATTCTGCACTTTGCACACCAGAAAGATGATTTATGGTTCAAAGGAATGCGGCAGTCGCCACTATCCTAGAGAACGAAGGTCTTTGGTCGCCAAAGTTGCTCAGGAGTTGCTCAAAAAAAATTCTGATTGTATCGAAGTTAAGATTTTAATTAAAGTATTAATTAACTAAAATTAAAACTTCGATACAAACACAAATTCTGATGGAACAATCCGGTCCACTCCGGGAACAAACGAATGGTAATTGTTTCACATATTGTTTCAATGGTGGAGACGTGCTTGATGTTCTTAGCGTGAGCCTCCGGCGGCCACATTAAAAGGGCTGTACCTTCATTAAAAGTTCGGTACAAATATAATTCTGCTGGAACAACCCGTTACAAACCTGATATAAACGAATGGTTTCACATTGTTTTATGTGGTATGGTGACGTGCTTGGTGGTATGGCTGTCGTGTGCCGTTGCCGCCACCTTAAAATGGCTGTATATTAATTAGCCCTTAGTGGGCGCGAGACTTTCCACTCCGCCAGTGGGCGCGTGGCGTACACCTGTACTCCAGTATAAGAAGCTCTTTTGTTAACAAACCAATTTGACTTTTAAATTATTATTTTTATAACATATTACTATTATTCTTTTCGTTATAAGACTACTGACAAGAACAAGGCAATTTAGTTATAAAAAATAATTTTAAAGAACTCAGAAAAAATATGTTTATTGTCACAAATAACTTTAAAATTTTTATAAATGGCTAAAATGTTAAACGTTTCATAACAAGAAAAACAAATATCTTTCAAGTGATCTTTACACATCCTTTTTTTGCATTTTTTGCACCATCTACGAGTAGATTTATTGCGACTTCTGCCGCAGTCATTACAGCGACCATGGCCGCTTGGCAGTTTTCTTACCTCATGACTCTGCTCTTCCTCTCCTGCTAACAACAGTTTGGCCCTACTTCTTATGTCTTTTGATACATCAGGTATATTACTCCTTCTAACAATTTATGGTCTGATAAAGCCCCAAGCAATTTCTTCAATGAAATCAAGTCTACTGGAGTTGGTCTGCGAGTTACTTTTGAATACTAGAAAGGCAATTATTGCCGATATGCTCACCAAATTGTAAAACAATACCCTAGGCCAGCATCTTGTATTTCTTGCCACATTGTACTTTCGAATAAGCTGATCAACCAAATCCACACCAATTTTCGTTCTGTTGTAAAAGGTTACAATTTCTGGCTTATTTTCTCTGGAGTCGGCATCTATTGCATCATCGTGGTGCATGGTAGAAATAAGAATAACTGACTTATTCTTTTTAGGACAGTATGAAACTAATGTACTAATGTTCTGAAACCCAAAATTTGATGAAAGCTCTGGTTTCGTTTTGTTTGGCAAAAACTCCGGTGGGATTTCTCTTTTGTTATTGTGCAACGTGCCAACAAACGTGAGCTTCTTTTCTGTCAGAAGTTTTGCTGCCAAGATGATGATAGAAAACCAGTTGTCGGCTGTGATATTTCTGTTTGTTCCTTCTACTGGTTTCACCAGCCGCAACACTACAGCTTCGGGCGAATTACTGACACAATATGCCCCGTTGGGTTGTTTTCCAACATATACATCGAGATTGTACGTATAAGCAGTCTTTACATCAACTAGAGCAAACACCTTGATGCCGTATTTGGCTGGTTTGCTAGGTATGTATTGACGGAAAGAACTGTTTCCCCGGAAAGCCACTAGCTGTTCGTCCACTGTAAGGTACTCACTTGCGACGAAATGTCTTTGATAAATTGCAACCATTTCGTCAAATAACTCTCTAATTGCGGCTAACTTGTCGAACGATGTTCTGACACTTCTGTCCCTCACATCGTCAAATCTTAGAGTTCTCAAAAAAAATCTAAATCTCTTCAGGCTCATGGACAAAAAACATGCTTCTATACCTGAGCCTCTGGAATTGTCCCATACTTTGCGGCAATTTTTTCTTGAACTTCCATGTGATCCAATGAGAAAAAGGACTCCAATAAGAGCTCTAATTTCCGTATCATCTGTCGATCTTGCATTTCTGTCACGACTAAAACTTGATCTGATCTTCTCAATATAAAGGTTAGTATTTCTGGTTATCAAACTTATCACATCATTTATAAAGAGACGTATACAGTCAGTGGCATCAACTAGCCCTTTGGCACTTTTCTTTGGTCCTGGTAAATACAAAATAATGTTGTGAGACCTCGAGCGAACATTTACGCGTAATTTCACCTTATTCCAAATTGTCTTTTTGTATTTTGCGACGAAATAACTCGTTAGCAACGGAGTGTCTTTTCCATTTTCATCTTCTTCTGACTCGCTTTGTTCAGTCTCTGAATTATGATCACTAATTTCAAGAAGATCTGCTATAACGTCATCATCATCATCATCATCATCACTGTCATCTTCATCATAATTTAATTCATCTTCTATTTCCGAATACCAAGCGCGAATCACATCCGCATCCGAAGTCTTTCTTGTAACTTACTTTATTTAGCGGAATTCATAATTCAAACGAAACACCACACTACTTTCCGATCGCTAGTCGCAGAAATATAACACAGATAACATACATAAACACCAAAGGTGCGAAAGACACGACGGACGACCTGCACTGTTGCTGACACAAGAGGTGACTGAGGGACGTGAGTGGGCGCGTGGAGTACGGCGGTGCTCCATTCTAAACAACATCGCGAGAGAGATAAGCGGCCCTCATGACATCAGTTTCCGAGACGCGATTCGTTAAAGTTGCAAAGTAAGCTACCGAGAACGACAGCTCCAAGAATGGGCCATGTAAAGCTGGCACAACCACCACTGCACAATCACATCAAACCAAATGGAATATTTAAAACTCATTTATTACTAATTTGTTACCCAAAAATTAAATTTATTTCTCCTCCCGTTTCTGAAATAAAGGTGGTTGTGCTAGCGTGACACTCAAGCTAGCACAACCAAATTCAAAAAATGAGCACAATCGATCAAAACTATTACGAATGATTAGAGCATATGTATTACTCATTTATTACTCTAAAATTAAATTTATTGCTCATGTGGTTTACGAAAAAAAAGTCAAACACAATTAGTTATGCAACCACGCACGACATTCACGTATATTACTGAACAGTACCAACGACCTCAAAACACTAAAGTCTATTACAAAAATACATATATATTCAATATTACACATTCAGTTCTAATTTTTCACACTTAGAAACAAATAATGAATGTGAAAACGCATTTAAGAAATATTGTATAAACTGAATCGTAATGGTCAAAACATGCAAGAGATTCAAATTCAAAAATAGAGAGAACCGACGAGCACAATCGCTTAAAACCTAACACATCATTTAAAAGACGTATCACAGTATTACTTAACACTAAACAGAAATTTATTATTCCTGCTGTTTACGAAATAAATAATTTTATAGAATGACATACTTATCCGACAACGCACGACATTCATGAAGTAATTCATAGAGTATAGTAAGCCGCAAGAAAATAAAAGCTATTCAGTAAATAATTAGACATTCACTTCTAATTTTTAAAACATGGGAACAATTTATAAACGTGGAAACGCGTTAAATAAATATTGCATAAACTCAATGGGAATGGTCAAAACATGCAAGAGATGCAAATTCCAAAATAGAGACAACCAACGAGCACCATCGCATAAAACCAAACACATCTATTAACAGATGTATCACACTATTATTGAACACAAAACAAATTTATTACTCTTTCTCATTACGAAATAAATAATTTTAAAGAACACTTACTTATGAAACAACGCACGACATTCATTAAGTAATTTATAGAGTATAGAAAGCCACAAGCAAATAAAACGTATTCAGTACAAAATTAGACACTCAGTTCTAATATTTAACACCTAGAAACAAATTATAAAGGTGGAAACGCAATTATGAAATATTGTATATACTGAATCATGGTGGCCAAAACAAGCACGACATTCAAATTCAAAAAAATAGAGAACCAACGAGCACAATCGCATAAAAACAAACACATCTTTTAACGGACGTATCACACTATTACTCAACACTAATCAGAAATTTATTCCTCCTGTTGTTCACGAAGTAAATAATTTTATGGAACGATGTACTTATGCAACAAGGCACGTTGTTTGCAAGGCGTGCGTTGTTTCATAAGTAAGTAGTTCTTTAAAATTATTTATTTCGTAATGAGAAAGAGTAATAAATTTCTGTTTAGTGTTAAACAATAGTGTGATACATCTGTTAATAGATACGTTTGGTTTTATGCGATTGTGCTCGTTGGTTGTCTCTATTTTGGAATTTGAATCTCTTGCATGTTTTGACCATTAGCATAGAGTTTATACAATATTTATTTACCGCGTTTCCAAGTTTATAAATAGTTCCCTGGGGTTAAAACTTAGAAGTGAATGTCTAATTTTGAACTAAATAAGTCTTATTTGCTTCCGGCTTACTATACTCTATAAATTACTTCATGAATACCGTGCGTTTTCGCATAAGTATGTCATTCTATAAAATTATTGTATTTCGTAAACAATAAAAGTAATAAATTTCGGTTTAGTGTTACGTAATAGTGTGATACGTCTATAAAATGATGTGTTTGGTTTTCTCCGATTGTGTCGTTGGTTGTCTCTATTTTTGAATTTGAATCTCTTGCATGTTTTCACCATTACGATTGAGTTTATAAATATTTATTTAACGCGTTCTACGTTTATATTTTGTTCCCAGGAGTTAAAAATTAGAAATGAATTTCTAATTTGATTCAGAATAGTTTTTATTTACTTGTGGCTTACAATACTCTATAAATTACTTCATGTATATCGTGTGTTGTTGGATAAGTATGTCGTTCTATAAAATTATTTATTTTGTAAACAACAGAAGTAATAAATTTCTGTTTAGTTTTAAGTAATAGTGTGATAAGAGTGTTAAATTGTGTGTTTTGATTTATGCGATTGTGCTCGTCGGTTCTCTCTATTTTTAAATTTGAATATCTTGGATGTTTTGACCATTACGATTGAGTTTATACAATATTTAATGTGGTTCCACGTTTATATTTTGTTCTCAGGTGTTAAAAATTAGAAGTGACTGTTTAAATAACAGTGTGATACGTCTGTTAAATGATATGTTTGGTTTTCTCCTATTGAGGTCGTTGGTTCTCTCTATTTTTGAATTTGAATCTCTTGCATGTTTTGACCATTACGATTCAGTTTATACAATATTTCTTAAACGCGTTTTTACATTCATTATTTGTTTCTAAGTGTGAAAAATTAGAACTGAATGTGTTATATTGAATATATATGTATTTTTGTAATAGGCTTTAGTGTTTTGAGGTCGTTGGTACTCTTCAGTAATATACGCGAATGTCGTGCGTGATTGCATAACTAATTGTGTTAGACATTTTTTTCGTGAACCGCATGAGTAATAAATTTAATTTTAGAGTAATAAATGAGTAATACATATGCTCTAATTATTCGTATTAGTTTTGATCGATTGTGCTCATTTTTTGAGTTTGGTTGTGCTAGCTTGAGTGTCACGCTAGTACAACCCCCTTTATATCAGAAACTGGAGGAGTAATAAATTTAATTTTTGGGTAATAAATTAGTAATAAATGAGTACTAAATATTCCGTTTGATTTGATGTGATTGTGCTATGGTGGTTGTGCCAGCTTGACATGGCCGAAAAAATTAACTTCCTTTTCTTCAGAAATATATAACCTGTAGGTCTACCTCTAGTGGAGTCATTAAAAATTGGTGAAGATTTTTAGTGTGTGGAATTAATGTTTGGAGATTTGGGTAGGGTGCTACGGAGAAATTTCATAAAGTGTTAAATTCAAATAGTGACTTGAAATTTCTTCAAAATGTAAAAGCATTATTTGTGGTGAATTATCAGAAACTGCAAAATTTGATCTTGCATTGACTTAGATTTCGTTTTGTAAGTATGCTCTAATTACGTCTTGTGACGTAAAGAGATCATTTTCTACATTCAAAAACTTTTTTTCTGACAAAAGAATGAATTTGACTTAGAACAGTTTAGAAAAATTGTTAATTGTTCACTTTTACAAAAGGCAATATAACTAAAAATTTAAGTGAAATAAAATTTGATTGTGCATGTTTTGTCCATTTTTACCTAGCATCGTGTATATTTGGCGTTTTGTTAGTGCATGTGTGTATGCATATGTTAGCATTTGTTAGTGCATGGAAATCCTATCTCTACTCATTACACATCACGCTCAAAGCCCTAGTCATATTATGAGCAAGCATATATTTCTCAAAACCTAGAGGAAGAAGAAGGACGGGGAGGAGAATAAGAAGAAGAAGAAGAAGAAGAAGAAGAAGAAGAAGAAGAAGAAGAAGATGATGATGATGAAGAACGACCTTATCAAAAGTATTTGGGCCCAACAGCTTCAAACTGGCAGACAACGTAAGAAGGACACTCATATTTCTCCACACCACAAGTGGGTGTGGCGACTAGCATTTTTGTGGGAATTCGGATTCGATGTTGTTGACGTTCTTATGCGAATAAATAAAATATGTCATCTTCGTCAACATAGTATTTTTATTCAGGAGACGTCGAAAGCCGGCTATCTGAATAAAAATACTATGTTGACGAAGATGACCCCTTTCATTTATTCATAGTAGCATTTTTCACGCAGGGCAAGACGATGATCAAGTTTCTGGTAAAAAATAAATGTCTTCTAAAAGAAGTAAAACCTTTCCTCAAGCCTGACACTCAAGCTGAAGCTATTGTCGAAGTGGCCCTTTCATAATATGTAAAATGTGTCCAACTTTGATAAGCACTAGTAGGAGAACGGGAGGTCAAAAAATATGGGCCCATTCAATGCAGAATTGAATGCCTTACAACTTTTAATAGGACCATGTTTTCGATATTGTGAGTCCTTTACGAGATTAACCGGAAAAAACACAAAAATGGCCTTTTGGGAGTATATTTTTACCCTCCTCTACTCAAGCACAACTCCACCAAGCGGAAGACAGTCATAATGGACCACAAATGAAGCCATAAAAGCAATAAAACTTTTTGTAGGAATTGATTCCTATTCGTCTACTTTTGGATGTATTCTACTGGACTAATTGCAATTCTCCATTTATAGTACATACAGGGTTTTGTTTAAATGACGTTGTTCTAATGTTGAAGAATTCAACTGGATCACGAACACATATACAGTATATTTTTTATATATTAATATTTCCGGCATTTGTGAGGCAATGTTTACACTGACGGTGAGGCAAATAATATTGGACGGTGAGGTGGGTAGTAATAATAATTATATTTATTTTAAATTGATTAAAAGATGTGTATTGTGCACACATTTTGGAGAAATAAAAAAATTGCTTTTTTGTGAAGAATTGCAGCTCGCTTGGTATTTAGTTTCGAAACAATGTTTTACACAAACGTTCAAGGAAATGTTAACACGCTTTAAAACTGATCGGAATCATTTGTCGAAAACCCCTTTTTCAGTAACTGCAATGTTTACGTAATAGCAGCATGGTATGAACTGAAGATACTATCTTTAAAATATTAAAATAGAGGTGCTAGAACAGCACATACTGCCTTGCGTTATTGGAAAAAGTTATTACATAATATTGAAATAATGTAATTCCTACTCTCCTAACAATTCAACTATAACTTGAAAAGTTTCAATCAATTCAAAACGAAGCGTATTTGGATATATATAATTTGCGTTATTATAATATTTGCATATATATATATATATATATATATATATATATATATATATATATATATATATATATATATATATATATATATTTCTTACTTGAACAAATGAAACAAACATGAATAAATTTAACTGTTACAGTATTTGCAGCACATTATACAGAAAAGAAATAATAAGTTTCACACAAGCTTATCTTCATTTCATCGATTTGAGCTAACAGTTTCTGAACACCATAATCAGCGATCAAAAGTTCTTAAAGTAAAAGTGTATTTGTTAGTTCTAAGTCCTTTCTACTTCCTTTCATAAGAATAGTATCTACAGCACACGGTCATCACGACCGGCAACAATGAGAAGAATTCGAATAATTTTCAACCGCCATGTCACCATTTTACGAACAGACAACGCATCACATGAAGGGCTGGAAATACTAATTTACATTTTCAATGGTTTTTCAATTTTTGAAAACACTGAAAGTGTGCCGAAGAGGCAACCAGGACTACTTTCTTTACCGTTCTTTGCTATGTACGAACTACGTTGCTAACGAAAATGAGATCTGCACCATTCTTTTAAGCATTGATTGTTCTATCCTTTAAAAAAATGAAGAAAAAAATTAAAGCAATTTTTGAGAAAATGTTTTTTATAAGTTGCATAAATTTCAAACACAAATTATGTGAAAACTACTTGTTTTATCAAAAAATAGTACTTTTTTTAGTGATATTTTGAAGAATCTTTTTTAAAAGATTTTGTTTAATCTTTACGTTCAATTTTATAGGTATGAAATGTTAAAATGTTTCATTTCCAAAAATGGGACTATCGCCAATTTCTACCAGCCATTGATACATACCAGAAAAAAATTGAAAGATAACAATTGGAACAGTTTTTGAGAAAAAAAATGTTTACCAAAAATTTCAAAACTGCCCATTTTTTACTCAAAATTACGGGAAAACTGCTCAAATTTACGAAAAATTGTATGACTTTATTTCAAAATATCTTTGAAAAGCAGATTGCGTTCAGGGAAAAAACTGTCTTCAATATTGTAATTGCAGGAAGACCTCGAAAAAAATTTGAACTATTGCAATTTTAGAAAAATAAGGGATTTCAACGAAAATCAGTCCGGTATTATTCTCTTAAGCGTTCTATACGCTTAAGCGTTCCAAAATGTCCATCACAATCTCGCAAAGCCTCCAGTTAGTTCAGATGAATCTCAATTTTGGAGAAAGATTTAGGCGCTAGCGTTTACCACGGACGGGCAGGCAGTCAGACGTTTTGCCATCTATCAAATTTTACTTTCTCGCTACAGCGTATGGAGAAAGTATTGCAATCCTGCAGGATAAAACTGCGAATTTCCGATAGAAAAACTCTTATTGCCGAGACCCTGGTAACGAATAAGTGGATAAATTTTGTCCCAATTTATATATATATATATATATATATATATATATATATATATATATATATAAAATTACTTATTCTAACACGTTATGTAGTCAGAATACATGTTTTGTGGGTACTTGATACGGAAAAATTGATTGGCGTTTTCTTTGGGTGTGCAAGTCGTGTGTCAACACCCAAGGAAATTAAAAAATATCATTTATACCTTTTAATTTATTAAGATTTCTTCCATTTATTCGGTCTTCCGTGTGATCGGCGTCATAGATAGTCACCAGCGCGTCCATGCAACGCAGGCAGTGTGCGAGCGCTGTTCAGGCCGTTGGCGAATGCCTCCAACGTCTTCAGGTTGGAGTTCAGTTTGGGTCTAATTGCACCGTACTAATTGTCCTATCCGCACCTTCTTACTTACACACACTTATAATTACATGCACTGCACTATCCAACTTGTCGGGAGACCAGACGAGAGCTTAAAGTTAGCCTTGGATGTGGCGGTGCCCCGCCGGTGGGAGGTATCTGGTTGGGAAAATCCCCGCGAACAGACGCAGGTCGGCGTCAGATCTGGGCTGCCAGGCGAGGAAAGATCACCGCAATCTCCCGCGATCAAAATATGCACTATATTTACGCGACTAATGACATTAGCAGTTGACGCGTTAGGAACCACTTATCAAACATTTAAACCAGTACATTTCTTCTACCTACAATTTGCAAGCTTGAATAGTAAAAAAAATTGTGTTTCTCTGGCTTGTTTGCTTTAATTGGCTTGTTTGCTCACTCTAGCTTGTTACTTTAATTTGTCTTGGCTCGTTTCCTTTTAAAAGTATTACAAGGCGGATTTTTAACAAATACATCTGCAATTTCAACTCTATTCAGATGAAGCCATTCGATCTAATAAAATTCTCTCTAGAAAAGCGTGTTGTAAATTTTTTGCAACATTATTCTAGGATTGAAAAAATGGGAAATTATAAAATTGAAGACTTAACTTTATTAATGAAAATTTTGAAAGCTGGCGATTTCAGTGTTGCCAAAATTACCATGTATTAATGAAACGGCAATGGAGTTTTTAGAATATTATCAAATTGTTAAGATTAAATGTGGATAAACCTGAATTATCGGTGATAACTAAATTACAAATGTTTTCATTTTCCTTTCTGAAATTAATTTTAAACACGTTAAAATTATGGAATATGTGCCTGCTCTGCTTCATGTAATTTGATTTTCTTCTAATTTCAATGAGATAGTTCATATTGAATGTTTTTCAACATTCGGACATTTTGAGATATTAATATCCTGCGAGAATGTTCATGCTTTATTACTCTACAAACCAGAAAACGTAAAACAGCTGAATAGTTTTTGTAGTAACAAACAGATGGCGTTCAATATCGTTTCGTGTACAGCGAGTAAGCGACAAAGTTGGCGCCAGATCGCTCTCGCGTCGCTAAGGCCGAGTGTGTTTGGGACTCATTTGGATCTACGTTGAATGTGGTGCGGACCGCTGACGTTTCTTGATGCTTGTGGTGTGTCGATTCCAGTTACATTAATAGAAAATGATTATTTGATTGTTTAATAATAAAATACTAATCAGGTGAGTACGCAAACAAACCCATTGCTCGAATATTTATTGCATTGAATTGATTTTCAAAATCGTCTTTCTGCTATGCAAGTGATGTTTCAGGAATAATGATTTGAAATACTCAGAAAATGTTTTAAATAATGCACGACTTTCAGTGTACTAGATTTCTTAAGTTAGACACAAGCTTCCCTTCGTGAATTTGTAAGTTTAACGCTTTAGTTGTTAGGTAACTATATCTCTTTGTGTGCATGAAATTTGATACTCGATGTTGGTGATAACTATGCTATTGTAAATTTAACATTTCAGGTTGTGAGTTTAAGTTCTCTTGATTTTTTTTTTTTTTTGTAAATTATTATAAACTTTTATATTTCTATGTTAATTATTGTATGAATTTTATTCCATGCATACCCATTTCTAGAACATTGACTCAAATTAAGCGGGAAGTTAAATTCTATTTCCCTAGTGTTGATCTCAGCAAGGTTAAGAAAGTTTCAAATCTCATAAACAAATTTTATTGTTCATAAATAATCGAAAACTTAAAGCAATATACAACGTTTGCCCGAAAAATGTTACTTCTTTCTTGCACTGATAAAGTAATATCATCTCGTTCGTAATTCAAAGACAAGCAATTCCAGTTGAAGTAACCTAATGCGTTATTTCTCTTACTTTCATTCACGTTTAAACACTACCCGGAGTACCCTAAGTGATGTTTTATGGCCTGTATTTTTCGATGTTTTGGTACCATTATCATTTCGCCCATTATATCATGTTTTAAAATCTAGTATCCGTAATTCAAAAAATACTATTAATGAAGTGAACGCGTGTTCTGATAGTGTTGTACGTGAATACCCCACAGCAAGGTTCGTACAATTTTGAGAAAAAAGAGTTTCCGGTCTTAATGGCCCGCAAAACGTGGATTTTGATTATACTACTTATAGTACTAGAACGTAGTAATATACAGCGTGTGTGAGCAAGAAAAGTCCAGTTTGCTATTAGGGGACCACAAAATGTGTTTTTCTGTCAAAATGTCTGTTCGGCACTTTCTCTTTCTTAATACTTTCTTCACACTAAGTATACGAGAAAGTAATATGTCCTGAATGTAAACATTTATTTTTACTGAACCAATTAATTCCCTTAGTGATCGAATGAATGATAATGTATTCGTATTGATTTAAAACTATTTTACAATTTGTATAACGTTTAAATTTATTTCTTGATTCACAAGTAAGGCACTGTAGGATTACTGAAACAACTGACGATCGTAGAAATTAAGGGAAAATTGGAAGTAAAGAATCTCGGTTTTTCATTTTACTACGCATTTTACTACACACACTTCCTCCGGATTCAGTTCATTATTTATCAGACGCGGCTCGTCATTAAAGGCTGCAAGACTCGTAAAGAAATCGCCGCCCAAAAGAAATTTAAAATTAAATTTATATATTTATTTATTAATAAATATTGAGTTACATTATGTAACAGTCATATCAAAATGTTTGTTTGTGATTTCGATAACGGTCGTCCGTAACGCATTTGAAGCTGTTGACAGGAAAGACAAAAGTGTTAGGCTCCCACTTCATTCCGCCATAAGGCCTGTGTAAAACGTGGAGGCTTGACGTCATGCATTCACTGCACAGGCTTATCGGCGGACGAAGGCTGCGACCAAGCAGCCTTCGAGGGTGGGGCGTAGGGTCTGAAGAAGAGCGTGCTCACCAGATAGCATTACTATGCAGCTCAGCGAGAAGAATTCATCAACTCATCTTCATCAACCAGTTTTCCCAATATGCTGTAGGAGCGCTACTCCCTTGAGTCTGTATCGGAAGAGATTATGAATAGAAATACAATGCAGGCAATGCAGTGCAATATAATGCAATACATTTGCAGCCTTCCCTAACTAGAAAATCACGACCCGCGACTGTTATTTATAATATCATACACTTTAATTTTCAAATAGACTTGCCTAGTGATTCGTATGTCAGTCTCCGTGATGGACAATGGCGACACCATACGTCCTGGGCATTTAGAGTGGGGTAAGGGGTTCTATAAGACCAAAAAAACAGAGCCATACTTATGTCTCAGCGGTGGTGCCAAAGTACATCTACTCTACGACGCGTCATGGTTAAGAAATTAAAAAAGTGGCCAGATTCAATTACGCTGTAATGTGACACCGAAATTGTAAGACTTCCTGTTCAACCGTTTTTGTGTCTCCGATAACTTCGAATACAATAATGGAAACTATAGATTCAGATGTTACTGTATTTTCAACATTTGCATTCTGTTAATTGTTCCTCCAATTGACCTACTTGTGGGAGCGTTGGTGAGTTTCGACGAGGAAAGACAAAGCAACATGAACTAGAAATCCATACCTCCGATCTATATTACGAGGATCATTCAAAAAGTATGAAAAAACAGAATAATTCTGAAATATATATTTGAACAACAAATAATAAATTTATGTAATTTCTCGGCAAAATCCAATTGTTTCTTAATAAACTATTGACATCACTGTACATCTGTTTAAGTTCCTTCTTCAACATTAAGCTGTTCCGGGAACTATTCACTCTTTCGCCCGTTTCCTGTTAGTGCTCCAAAATCGGCCCATTAATGTCCCAGAAATGTGTGACAAGGACCTCACCGGCGGAGGATTGAGAAGGGTCTGCTGTGACGACCAGTGTTTCTCGTCAATACATGATTGACGTCCGTCCATTTTTAAAGGCATCTCCCCACCTACTCACTCTTCTTTCAATAATGCAGCTATCGCCATACCTTTCAATTATCCTATGAATTTCTCACTGTTTCATGCCCAATAACCACAAAAAATAGTATTACTACTCTCTTCTAATCTACACCACCTTTTTGTTTCTACTGCCCGTTGCATTGCATAAATCATGTCATCCGTTGAGATATGCCAACAGTGCCAACAATCGCCCTCAAATCATCATAAAGTATGTATCTTTCCTTCGCGGGAACACATCTTTGAAGTGTTTAGTTCGTGTAACATTGTGAATTTACTTTTTCTTTTGAATCACCCTCGTACTATATTTGCAAAGTACTTCGCGCAAGGAAAAGTGATCAATTGTATGAAGACAGTATCAAAGGTATCAAGACGGGCTTGAGACTGAGGTCTAAATCTAAACCAATATGGTTCTTAGTGTACCAGCATTCAATTAAGTCGTTTGATAATAATGAATTAAAACAAAATACTTCTTAAGCAACTACTGCAGAAAAATGAGGTATGAGGATGGAAATTAAACACTTCAAAAGGAATATGAAAGAGCTATTTAGCGCCTGATTGGTATACATTTATACCTCCGGGATGAGGTCACCTTGCTATCAAATTAAGTTTCAGATTTCCCTTCATAAAGGACTCTCCAGACACATTTACATAGTTCAGTAGGATATATCATGTCCCTCTTAACACAATAGTTTGTGATACTACAAGTAATATTAGTATTTCAAGTTTTATAAGTTAATAATATTTACATACAAGTCACTCACGTAACCTTAGCATCTCTTGCAAAAATTATTGTTCAGTTAAATATATTGCAATGTAGTTTTTACATAAAAGAATACATATAGTACATAAAAGAATGGTGCTATTAGATGCATGGATATATTTCTTTTTTATCATTAATATTTTTAGAGATATTAACTTAAGTTTGTTTTAAAATAGATCTGTATTTGTCCTTTGTCGCAAACTATTTACGTAGTTTAGAGAAAGTATTTTAATACTGGATCAAAAACAGTGATTTTTAGTTAGAAAAGCTTATATTGTCGGGCCCTGATACCAAAAAAGTGGATAAATATCGTTTCAATATGAAAATTACTTCCTCTAATACGTATACTCAGGATCCACGTTTTGTGCATTTCTTGTACTTTTCTTACGAGAGGAACTGTAAACTTTTTCAACAAGATGCTGAGACTCCTCAGCAGAGCGTGATTTTGACTCACTAAAACCCAAACTCTTTATGTTCCTGGCGTTGTCCATCCTGTTATCGTAATTATGCATTACTTCGGGGTGGTAGCAAATACTATTTTGATATTGAGATTTTTATGACTATTTTGAAATGGAGATATTATTTAAGTACGACTTCGACTGCTTTCATGTTTTTCCTTCTTCTTGAGAGTGGTGGTGATATCTATTGCCGTCCACTTCTCCTTGCTACAATCATTACTGTCACTGTATTTTCTGGTGTGACATTGCGCTCACCCTCCCATATGATGCCGTGACATGTTCCATCTCGGACTCTAAAACAGCGTATGTTCGGTGTTGTCTTGTTCATGACTGCTGTAGAAGCGTACCTCATCTTCTGTCTTCCTGAATATCTTCAGATTTGCTATACGTCATCCACGCCCTGTGAATGCCTGAGTTAAATGATATTTCATTGACCTTATGTTAGCGACTTGTCTCTTTGGATACGATTGGATATGAGCCCAAGAGTCCATCTGCCTGTCTCCTCGCTGTCCCAGTGCTTCTGCCAGCGGTGCATTACGGTGGCTTTTTACTTTCTCGTGTACGTACTATATATTGATTAATATTCGTAGTACAGAGAAAGTTATGTAATCCTCCGCCAAAAAAACGGCGATTTTTCGGCAGAAAAACTCGCATTGTGGGGGCCTAACACCAAAAAAGTAGATAAAACATCTAATATGTACTAAATTAGTCTCTCTAATACGTTATGTAGTCAGATTTCCGAAATTGTGAGGCCTTGATACCGAAAAAGACTTCTTTTCAAAATGTCTGTCCGTCTGTCCATCTGTCCATCCACCCATCAGTCCGTCCACCCATCAATCCGTCTGCCTGTGAACACTGCCTAAACCGGACGTAATATTTCTTCCAAAATTGATATTCCCCACACGGTCTGGCTCGACACAAAGCTTTGCGATTCTGAAAAACATTCATTAATTTCTAGGGGTACTTTATATAAAGCCATAGGGACATTTTCAAATTTTCTCAAAAATGGCTCCAAATTTTTTCTTTAATTTTTTGTAAGAAAAGAGTAAAATACACTTATAAAGGTGGCATATGTCCGATTTTTACTGTTAACTCCGAATTCTCGAAAATTGTAAGAGTTTGAATTATTTTCGACGTCTTCCTACAGCAACAAAATTGAATATAGAGATTTTCTTCCAAATAAAATTTGTTGTTCATAATTAGTTCTTTTATTATGATCCTCTACATTTTTTGAAATGTTTAGTAGTTTTCGCGCAATATGTGCAATTTAAAAAATAACAAATCAAGATTTTCTGAAAAACAGCTCCATTTTTTTCTTTAAACTTTTGGTAGGGATAGTTCTAAAAGACTAAAATTCTATGAAATGACAAACGCCATATTGCTTTAATCTTTTGTTTGTTTTTTCAAAAATTACACAAGAATACTCTTTTTGAAACGTTGCTAATGTGCACATTTCCTGCAACTTGTAAACACTGTTGCATTTGTGAGTGAATGTGGTTTTAATGACTTCAAATGAAGGTTTTTGAAAACTCAAACATTTTCTAAGGAAAAGAACTTCAAATTCCGCATGTACACTAGAGATTAAACGCCATTTCCTGTTCTTAACAGCTCCAAATATTTTAATATAAATTGCCACGAGGTTTTACTATTATATTCTATATTATTCTTAAAGAAATATTTCGGTTCTTCTATTACGAAATCGAAAATTCGAGAAAATTAAAAATATCTTTAGGCGGCTATAGATGGCAGCTCGCAAGAGCATGTCCGTACAGCTAGCTCAGACCAAATGAAATAGAAAACTAACATGAGAAGGTGTGTACCATTGAAGCATCACTAGTTATCATTCTCTTCATTTTTTGTACTTTCTCGTTTCTTCTTCCCTTTATTATTTTTTTCCTTAAACTTTATCTTCTTCTTCTATCCTCATCCTGTGTCTCCTTCTGCTCCTCCTCGGTATCGCAGCTAATATTAGTGTGATAATTACAGGGCTCAATGTAACACGAAATCGTGAAATTAATTTCAAGCGGGTTGCTTTATAAAACAATTGGCTGATAACAGGGATTCACGGCGCTCACCTACATTCATTAATCTATTCTGTGATTTCAACAGTCCTCGGTTTAAGCACTTAACATCCAGCAGCTGGTATTCTAATTTCATTCTAGTCCAACCAATCATCTAAGATGTCAAACCAGAAGTTATTGGAGGATTTGGAACTTTCTCACAGTGACTCTGAAACGTCATTGGATTCGTCAACATCATCATTTGAGACCTACAGTCCAGGGACTTCGTTGACTATTCTAATGTTCGGTAACGAGAAGAGAATTCTGGACAAAAATTCCATAAGTCAACTTTCACAAGATTATGGGCCTGAAGTGCAAATCCAATCGGATATACCCTATTATCAACATGTAAGTACTATGGATTTATTGTTCAGTAGTATATTGTTGCTGCAAGTATCAGTTCATTTATGGAAAATTTGGGTATTCAGTAAAATGTTTGGGATATGCAAAAGCGAAGGCGAAGAGTGGAAACAAAAAAATTTTTACTTTTTCACCTTTTCACGTAAAAAAACAGTTAAATATGTGTGTGACGAACTACTATGGAGAAGAAGTGCAATATATGCGCATTTTCCGTACCTCTCCCCATTTAATTAAGCTTGGGTCGAAGATTTCGTCACCGAGGGAAATCGAAGAATTGAAGTCGTAGCAATTTGTTACCGTGAGATACCTCAGCCGGTTATAATTCTCTCTCTATTATTAATTATTATTAATTATTATTATTATTGTTATTATTATTGTTATTATTATCATTATTATTATCATTATTATTATTCATTATTATTATCGTTATCATTATTATTATCAACATCATCATCATCATCATCACTTGCTATCCTCAGCAGTTTGTGCTGGGTTCAATTTGTCCATTCCTACCACGATAAGGAAAAACCTCGGTCACTGAGGAGAGAGATTTCACTCTGACCCCCAAGACCGAAATGGGCGCCTCATTTGTGTTAGTTCAAAGAAATTGCGAAATATATGACATGTTTGTAGGATCACTACTTTCGGTCCGTAATTTAGGATTCGTTGAGATAATTCCATTTTTTTAAAAGATTTTTTCTTAAATTTTTTGTTACTACACCTCCAGCCGAAATAAGTGGATATGTTGTTACACTCTGTAGTTTCCACATTTGTTTTATTTCTAGAGCAAGATCTTCATACTTAGTAATTTTCTCGACCTCTGTTTTCTTTAGATTATGTGTCAATGGTACAGCAATATCAACAAGCATAGCTACTTTCTTGTTCCTATCAGTCAAAACTATATCTGGTCTATTGAAAGCGACAGTTTAATCTGTTATTATGGGTCTATCTCAATAGATGATGGTATTATTTGCTTCCATTACAGGTGCTGGGTTGTATTTATAATACGGCGGAGCTCCACTATTAAACATTCCATACTTGAGCCATTATTATTATTATTATTATTATTATTATTATTATTATTATTATTACTATTATTATTATTATTCCATTTTCACACAAATTTTTGGTCTTACACAGCTACCACACAAATACATCAAAGCATATTAATTGATATTTGTAACCATTACAATATTCTATAATTAATATTGCAACGTATCCTCCCTTCCTTCGTGTATCCTCTCTCCGATTACTCTTACTATTGTGACGTCGTGGGAATACACAATAATCAAAGACACGAGCTTCAATGATAAATATGTACAGGTTTATTCACAATATGTACAGTAATAATTTAAGTTAATCAGCTCTGGTAGATGATTACTTCCCTGATCGCAGGAGCGATCTTTAAAAATGAAATGACTGACTCGTGGCCCGCGCCATTCCTCAGCGAGCCTCCCGCACACAGCAGACAGCTCCGGCGACCTCGGTCACCCGTGGATATAGTCCACAACGGCGTCCCAACACATGGGTTGCCGCACGAGCCTAGCTTGGCTCCGCACCGCCCTGGGCGCAAGTTTTGTGCGTTCGCACGAGGGTTCCCACTCAGCTCAATAACCCCCCCACGCGCTCTGCGTTCGCTCTTATATAGCTACCACCCACGTGACCTGAAACGTCACTGGGTTTTGCACACGGCCCGTACTAGTCGCGTTGCCAGGCATTTTTGGACATCCATTGCCATGGATTCCAAGAATTTGTCACGCGGCACGCGGCAAAAATGCGCTTTCCCTAGCTCTTAGAATTTCTCAGAATACCTCGGCGTGTCACATCCTGCCTGGCCCCTGGCGTCTAATCCCTTGCCGCCGCACCTTTGTGGCGCCCCGGCGGTTGCTAGCTGTAGCCCTACAATACGTTTCACTATATTTAATCACGCCCACAGGTTGGGCGTCCAATGCAACGGGGTGCTGTATTCTCTACTCGTCACGTGCACTATCTTTGCCCTGCCTAGCTCTAACTTGCAATTGAGTGCTACAATACCTTCGCTTATCGGTTGCCCGTACCTCTGCTAGCTCGAATCATTATTCATATCCTACCTGGTCGTAGTCCGCGCGCTCACTCCATACGGAGTTGAGGTAAGGGTCCGCTTCGTTCGTGCCTGGGTCAAATTTTATACAACTATTGAATAAAAACACATGGATTCAAGGCATCATGAGCCATGTGAGATGCTCATACATTTAATTTCGGATTTCCTTCGCTTATATCCTATCCATAAACACAATCTGCTTCTCCGGCTTGCGAAACATTACAACACAAATACATAAACATACAGGAAAAGAAATACAACCATACACACTGAAAATATAATACGAAAATCTCATGCATACATCAGAATGCGCATTCTGTCGTGACCCCCCTTTTTTTATTTTATTTTATTTATTTTTTTTAATTCTATCCTTAACTTAATATCAGGACTTGGTCTTCGACAGAATTTTTCTTTAGACTTGCGCGTGAACAAACAACAAAAAAAACAGTAATTGCACAATTCGTGTCTCTTCCCTTTTCGCAGCGATGTCACTTCCTGTCAGCGCCCGTCGTTGCTAGTCGTAACGTGCATTTTTCATGCACGCAGTTCCGTTCAGCTGCCATCAGATCCCAGATGCACTCGTCCATTTAAAAATTATCAAATGTATTTCCGTTTATTGTTCCTTGCATTAATCGCGTCATCCCTGAACGTGACTTCTATTTTCTTTCGCGACGCATTTAGATTTTGCGACGCTCCTGTTTCCTGCGCCTAACTTGCGTGAATACTGTCCATGCGGATTTTCTCGTGAATTTCTAAATAAATTAAATTGAATTTTAGCTCGACCTAATCTGAACAACTGATGTTATACGACCGAAAATAACTCAAGAACTTCTGCACAACACTTCCGCGAAATTTCTCCAAAAATTTAACATAGCATCCAAACGCGTGCGATCCTCATCAAACCCGAACTCTTTCTGTCTGTAACACATTTTACATTGTTGGTCCACACAATCCAAGTGACTGTCTTTTTATTAAACACATGCCCATCACCATAAGAAATGTTCGAAAACGTTTACATTTTCACTGTTTTCGGGCATCTTGCGTCTTATTATCTGTTTCATAATTTTACCAGCTTTCATTTTGTAATCGTCACATCACCGAATTCCCCTTTCCTGTTTTCCTTTTTCCAAAAACCTTTATTTTTCGTCTTCTCAACTCGTGATGACGTCACTTACATTTTCAGTCGCTCCTTCAATTCTTTCTTAATCCGCTATGCTATGAAACTGGATAATAATTTATTCCGAGCCCTACATAAATCCCCCCGCGCCGTGACTAATTTTGCCCTGATCTAAATATTTTTCTCTATAATTTCTGAAAGTTTGGCCAAAATCCACCCAGGCATTCACTGGATATTCAATAAAACTCGTCTTGTTGTATACTTTCAGAGGTACAACAATGGTCACCATGTCTTCAATCTTCGCCGTGTTATACATGCGATTTACACAATTTATGATATTTACGGAACCCGTGGCTCGAATAACGTGATTCTTGGTTCAAAATGTTCCTAAATTTGGGTTCTATTCACTGTTTATTATGCATATTTCCGCCCCTTTTGTTTTCTATTACTTTCCTAATAATTATTATTACGCGGCGCTGTTGTCTATTTTTTATTTCATTATTGGCTCCTCTTTGCTTATATAGACGTTCCGTGTTCCATGCATTCTTGCGGGCTAGTCTCACAAATCATTACAGTATCAGTAAAGGATCATTAGCACAGAAAGAGTTCTCTAAAAAGGATTTAGTCTGTATGTAAGTAAGGGGGTAGTTATTTTGAGAGTCTTCAATGATGTGTTTGATAGGGGTTATCAACTCTTCCATATTTTTCTCTTTCTTCTTTTTTTCTTTTTTGGTTGTTTTGAGAGTTTTTCCATATTATTTGTTTCAGTTGTGTTGCTTACAGACTTGGAAGGTGAGGAGGAGTCAGTCTGGAGGCATCTTTTAATTGATATTAAGAGAGACTATGTTCTTATTAGTTGGGATTTCTTCATTGTTTTTGGCTTCATTAGTAGAAAGTACAGATTTAGAAGGTGGAGAATCAGTTGTGGGCATTTTTCATGGAATCATGGTGACATTGTATATCTGCTACTTCAGTGTCCTTTCCATTGGTTGTTCACTAATGTGTTCAGATTCCATGGGAGCATTACTTAAATTGGTAGTCTTATGTTGATGAGAAGTGTTGGGTGAAGGGCATTGTCCAGCTAAGTGCCCTGTTTGGTGACAATTAAAGCATGCCATTTCATCAGTTGTGAAAATATCCTATATGTTGAGCCTTCATAATACACAGTAGTGGATTCAGTTAGTAGACCTACATCTTCAGGAGAAACATATACTTGTCTCCGGAAACTCATAATATGGGAGAACCCCTGTCCAGGAATACCAGCTTTAACAAATGAAATTTTGGATGCCAATTTGATGTTGTTTGTGGTGAGTACATTCTCTATTACTGAGTGTGGGATGATGGGGCAGACGTTTGAAATAATTGTTTTGGCTTTTGTTAGAAGTGGTCTCAGCTTCAGTTCAAGGATTTTTTATTTTAATGACTTCATAAAGGTCGTTTGTAAGGGTGTCAGCTATTGTTTGAGAGCCTATACATACTCTGTTGTTTGCAATTCTTGAAATAAATCTTATTTCATTAGGGTCAATAATGTTGGAGAGACTGTTTATGTAATCTTTAATGATGAGACCTTCTAGTGAGTCGATGATTATGGCCTGGTCCTTGGTGGGAAACACTTCAGTTGACATGACATTTGCGTAGGTTATCAGCTTTGGTTGAGTAGATACCTGAGGTGGTGGTGTTGAGGTTATGGGAGCCCCGATGCCCGAGGGCTCCATCCTTGAGCAGGGTAGCCGCTGCAACGGCTGACCGTATACTTCATTTCAGACACTCACAACTCATGGAACTAGAGTATTACCACTAATTAAATGTCACTAAGTTCACTGTCTGAACGACAGTATGATAACAACAACGTTTCACTGGCCGCGATCGGAGCACGGTGTCTCGGTCGGCAGCCTCAATGGAACTCGGTCTATAATACTGAATAAACCTCTCTTTAAATTTTGTTTCAAAATCAATTTTATTCTTAATTATTTGTATTTTAAATTATAGAAATATTACATTGGAAGATACCTTTTTAAATTTTTTAAACAAATAAACATGTTTCATTAACACCTTCCCCTCTTAATATTGAAAAGATACGGAAAAAGGTGGAATTTAACATGCCAGAGTTCGCTAGTAATCCTTAAATCTAAAAAATCTGTTATCTTACAAACATGAATAGTTTGCACCGTCCTTAATTCATCATGAGCTGTAACCAAGTATGTGATCTATCAATGTGGCCCCACACACATGTCCATAAAGCTGGCAGACACACTATAGCAGAACACAAAAAAAATTAGCACATAATTTTAGGCTAATTATAGGCTAATTAAATGCTATAGTCCCAAATTTTAGGCTCTTGTAGTTTTCTCGAAAATTAATGTTCTGCCAGCTTTAGAATAAAGCCAGCAGACACAAAATCAAATATTAAAGTTAGAACAAACTTACTTATACACAAATTATAGGCTACAGAACATTACTTTCAACATACTATTCATACCATAACGTACTATTTCTCGATATACGGATCGTTGAAGTAAGTGCCCGTGAACATTAGCGTAAAATGTTGCTACAATATAAGAAAAGTACTCAAGTACGGACATCTTCACGGCATTCAGAGCTTCATAATTTTTAAACTAGACGGCAGAACACAGCTGTCATTTAACATATTATACGTATTGTTATGTAGTATTTGTTAATATAGCCCTTGAATTAAGTGCTCGTGAACTTTAGGGATAAATGTTGCTACAACACAACAAAACCGCTCAGCTACGGACATCGTCAAAGCATTCAGAGCTTCATAATTTTTAAACTAGACAGCAGAACACAGCTGTCTTTTAACATATTATACGTATTGTTATATAGTATTTGTTAATATAGCCCCTAAATTAAGTGCTCGTGAACTTTAGCGAAAAATATTGCTACAACACAACAAAACCGCTCAGGTTCGGACATCAAACAGCATTCAGAGCATCATAATTTTTAAACTAGACGGCAGAACATAGCTGTCCTTTAACATATTATACGTATCGTTATGTAAAATGTGTTGATATAGCCCTTGAATTAAGTGCTCGTCAACTTCAGCGAGAAATGTTGCTATAACACAACGAAACCGATCAAGTACGGACATCTCACGGCATTCAGAGCTTCATAATTTTTAAACTAGACTGCAGAACACAGCTGCCTTTTAACATATTATACGTATTGTTATTTAGTATTTGTTAATATAGCCCTTGAATTAAGTGCTCGTGAACTTTAGCGAGAAATGTTGCTACAACACAACAAAGCGACGGACATCGTCAAGTCATTCAGAGCTAATAATTTTTAAACTAGACAGCAGAACACAGCTGTCTTTTAACATATTATACGTATTGCTATTTAGTATTTGCTAATGTAGACCTTGAATTAAGTGCTCGTGAACTTTAGCGAGAAATGTTGCTACAACACAACAAAACCGCTGAGGTACGGACATCGTCAAGGCATTCAGAGCTTCATAATTTTTAAACTAGACAGCAGAACACAGCTGTCTTTTAACATATTATACGTATTGTTATTTCAAATTTGCTAATATATCCCTTGAATTAAGTGCTCGTGAACGTTAGCGATAAATGTTGCTACAACACAACAAAACCGCTCAGGTACGGACATCGTCAAGGCATTCAGAGCTTCATTATTTTTAAACTAAAGGGCAGAACATAGCTGTCCTTTAACATATTATATGTATTGTTATTTAGTATTTGTTAATATAGCCCTTGAATTAAGCGCTCGTGAACTTTAGCGAGAAATGTTGCTACAACACAATAAAACCGCTCAGGACCGGACTTCGTCAAGGCATACAGAACTTCATATTTTTTAAACTAGATAGCAGAACACAGCTGACTTTTAACATATTATACGTATTGTTATTTAGTATTTGTAAATATAGCCCATGAATTAAGTGCTCGTGAACTTTAGCGAGAAATGTTGCTACAACACAACAAAGCCGCTCAGGTACGGACATCGTCAAGGCATTCAGAGCTTCATAATTTTTAAACTAGACGGCAGAACATAGCTGTCCTTTAACATATTATACGTATCGTTATGTAAAATTTGTTGATATAGCCCTCGAATTAAGTGCTCGTCAACGTTAGCGAAAAATGTTGCTATAACACAATGAAACCGATCAAGTACGGACATCTCACGGCATTCAGAGCTTCATAATTTTTAAACTAGACGGCAGAACATAGCTGTCCTTTAACATATTATACGTATCGTTATGTAAAATTTGTTGATATAGCCCTTGAATTATGTGCTCGTCAACTTTAGCGAAAAATGTTGCTATAACACAACGAAACCGATCAAGTACGGACATCTCATGGCATTCAGAGCTTCATAATTTTTAAACTAGACAGCAGAACACAGCTGTCTTTTAACATATTATACGTATTGTTATTTGGCATTTGATAAAATAGCCCTTGAAATAAGTGCTCGTCAATCTTAGCGATAAATGTTGCTACAACACAACAAAACCGCTCAGCTACGGACATCGTCAAGTCATTCAGAACTTCATAATTTTTAAACTAGACAGCAGAACACAGCTGTCTTTTAACATATTATACGTATTGTTATGTAGTATTTGTTAATATAGCCCTTAAATTAAGTGCTCGTGAACTTTGGCGAAAAATATTGCTAAAATACAACAAAACCGCTCAAATTCGACATCTCACAGCATTCAGAGCATCATAATTTTTCAACTAGACGGCAGAACATAGCTGTCCTTTAACATATTATACGTATCGTTATGTAAAATGTGTTGATATAGCCCTTGAATTAAGTGCTCATCAACTTTAGCGAAAAATGTTGCTATAACACAACGAAACCGATCAAGTACGGACATCTCACGGCATTCAGAGCTTCATAATTTTTAAACTAGACAGCAGAACACAGCTGTCTTTTAACATATTATACGTATTGTTATTTAGCATTTGTTAATATAGCCCTTGAATTAAGTGCTCGTGAACTTTAGCGAGAAATATTGCTAAAATACAACAAAAACGCTCAAATTCGGACATCTCACAGCATTCAGAGCATCATAATTTTTAAACTAAACGGCAGAACACAGCTGTCTTTTAACATATTATACCTATCGTTATGTAAAATTTGTTGATATAGCCCTTGAATGAAGTGCTCGTGAACGTTAGCGAAAAATGTTGCTATAACACAACGAAACCGATCAAGTACGGACATCTCACGGCATTCCGAGCTTCATAATTTTTAAACTAGACAGCAGAACACAGCTGTTTATTAACATATTATACGTATTGTTATTTAGCATTTGTAATATAGCCCTTGAATTAAGTGCTCGTCAACCTTAGCGATTAATGTTGCTACAACATAACAAAACCGCTCAGGTACGGATATCGTCAAGGCATTCAGAGCTTCATAATTTTTAAACTAGACAGCAGAACACAGCTGTCTTTTAACATATTATACGTATTTTTATTTAGTATTTTTTAATATAGCCCTTGAATTAAGTTCTCGTGAACTTTAGCGAGAAATGTTGCTACAACACAACAAAACCGCTCAGGTACGGACATCGTCAAGGCATTCAGAGCTTCATAATTTTTAAACTAGACAGCAGAACACAGCTGTCTTTTAACATATTATACGTATTGTTATGTAGTATTTGTTAATATAGCCCCTAAATTAAGTGCTCGTGAACTTTAGCGAAAAATATTGCTACAACACAACAAAACCGCTCAGGTTCGGACATCAAACAGCATTCAGAGCATCATAATTTTTAAACTAGACGGCAGAACATAGCTGTCTTTTAACATATTATACCAATCGTTATGTAAAATGTGTTGATATAGCCCTTGAATTAAGTGCTCGTCAACTTCAGCGAGAAATGTTGCTATAACACAACGAAACCGATCAAGTACGGACATCTCACGGCATTCAGAGCTTCATAATATTTAAACTAGACTGCAGAACACAGCTTTCTTTTAACATATTATACGTATTGTTATTTAGTATTTGTTAATATAGCCCTTGAATTAAGTGCTCGTGAACTTTAGCGAGAAATGTTGCTACAACACAACAAAACCGCTGAGGTACGGACATCGTCAAGGCATTCAGAGCTTCATAATTTTTAAACTAGACAGCAGAACACAGCTGTCTTTTAACATATTATACGTATATTAATGTAGTATTAAATAATATAGCCCTTGAATTAAGTGCTCGTGAACTTTAGCGATAAATGTTGCTACAACACAACAAAACCGCTCAGGTTCGGACATCGTCAAGGCAGTCAGAGTTTCATAATTTTTAAACTAGACAGCAGAACACAGCTGTCTTTTAACATATTATACGTATATTAATGTAGTATTGATTAATATAGCCCTTGAATTAAGTGCTCGTGAACTTTAGCGATAAATGTTGCTACAACACAACAAAACCGCTCAGGTACGGACATCGTCAAGGCATTCAGAGCTTCATAATTTTTAAACTAGACGGCAGAACATAGCTGTCCTTTAACATATTATACGTATCGTTATGTAAAATTTGTTGATATAGCCCTTGAATTATGTGCTCGTCAACTTTAGCGAAAAATGTTGCTATAACACAACGAAACCGATCTAGTACGGAAATCTCACGGCATTCAGAGCTTCATAATTTTTAAACTAGATGGCAGAACATTGCTGTCTTTTAACATATTATACGTGTTGTTATTTAGTATTTGTTAATATAGCCCTTGAATTAAGTGCTCGTGAACTTTAGCGAGAAATGTTGCTACAACACAACAAAACCGCTCAGGTACGGATATCGTCAAGTCATTCAGAGGCTAATAATTTTTAAACTAGACAGGAGAACACAGCTGTCTTTTAACATATTATACGTATTGTTATTTAGTATTTGCTAATATATCCCTTGAATTAAGTGCTCGTAACATTTTCGCTTAAGTTCACGAGCACTTAATTCGAGGGTTTTATTATCAAATAATACATAACAATACGTGTAATATGTTAAAAGACAGCTGCGTTCTGCCGTCTAGTTTAAAAATTATTAAGCTCTGAATGCGTTGAGGATATCCGTACTTAAGCAGTTTGGTTGTGTTGTAGCATCATTTCTCGCTAACGTTTACAAGCACTTAATTCAAGGACTATATTAGCAAATACTAAATAACAATACGTATAATATGTTAAAGGACAGCTGTGTTCTGCTGTCTAGTTTAAAAACTATGAAGCTCTGAATGCCTTGACGATGTCCGTGCCTGAGCGGTTTTGTTGTGTTGTAGCAACATTTATCCCTAAAGTTCACGAGCACTTAATTCAAGGGCTATATTAACAAATACTACATAACAATACGTATAATATGTTAAAAGACAGCTGTGTTCTGCCGTCTAGTTTAAAAATTATGAAGCTCTGAATGCCGTGAAGATGTCCGTACTTGAGTACTTTTGTTATATTGTAGCAACATTTTACGCTAATGTTCACGGGCACTTACTTCAACGATTCGTATATCGAGAAATAGTACGTTATGGTATGAATAGTATGTTGAAAGTAATGTTCTGTATATTCTGTTCGTTCGTTTAAAAGTACGAGTTGAATGGTCTTTCTCGAGTTGAATGGTGTTGCAACTTGGTATATTTAGTTTCTGTAATATATACTAATAATTAATTATATTATTAATATCGGTGAGCCTATAATTTGGGTATATGTAGTTTTGTTCTAACTGTAATTTTAATGTTGTTTCTATGTAAAAAAGTTTAGCAGTTGAATGGTCTTTCGCCAATTGAATGGTATTGCACATTATTATTATTATTTTGCATTAGTAAATATTAATATTTATTAATAATATTAATATTTTTGGTGAGCCTAAAATTAGCCTATAATTTGTGTATAAGTAAGTTTGTTCTAACTTTAATATTTGATTTTGTGTCTCTGGCTTTATTCTAAAGCTGGCAGAACATTAATTATCGAGAAAACTACAAGAGCCTAAAATTTGTGACTATAGCATTTAATTAGCCTATAATTAGCCTAAAATTATGTGCTAATTTTTTTTGTATTCTGCTATAGTGTGTCTGCCAGCTTTATGGACATCCCACACACCTCAGAAAACCGGATGATTTCCGAGATTTAAGCCAATAATAATAATAATAATAATAATAATAATAATAATAATAATAATAATAATAATAATAATAATAACGCGAGAACCTGCTCCAAATGAATTTAAAAGAAATAACAGCTAAAGTGCGAGTGCCATAGGAAAGACTCAAAATTAGAAATCTCCTGGACCTGATAGGATCCAAAATTTCTGGTTGAAGTACTTTACTCATGCTCATGAAAGCATTGCACGCTGTTTCACTGAAGTGCTCAATAACCTTGATAAAATGTCTGACTATCTGAGTGAAGGAGACACTTTTCTAATCTTCAAAATGGGAAATGAACAAAATCCAATGAATTATAGACCAATAACATGCTTATCAACCCTATACAAGCTCTTCACCTCTGTTATTGGTGAGAAAATATACCTCCACTGTGCAATAATAATATCTTTGAAGAAGAACAGAAAGGTTGTATTAAGGGAGCTATGGGATGTAAACATCAAATCATTGATTCTGTGGTCTTAAAGCAAGCTCAAAAAAAAGAAAAGAAATCTCCACATCTGTTACATTGATTACAGCCAAGCTTTTGACTCCGTTCCTCACAAATGGCTAAACAAAGTACTGGAAATATATAAAATCTGACCAAATGTAAGAAATACTCTTCAACATCTAATGAATAAATGGCGTACAAATGTACGATTCCAAAGTAATATCTTGGGAAAAGCTGATGTCCGAAAAGGTATATTTCAGGGCGATTCCCTATCAGCACTATGGTTTTGCCTAACTTTAAACCCACTATCAACTCTTTTGAACAACACTAAATGTGGCTATAGATTGAACATGAAAAACACAAAAAGACTAACCCATTTACTGTACATGGATGACCTTAAGCTCTACGCCGAAACGCATGATAAATTAGAATCGCTTATAAGTGTAGCAAAAATGTTCAGGGATGACATCGGGATGAAGTTCGGTCTTGATAAATGTGGTATAATAAATATTCATAAAGGGAATGTACAAAACACAAACCAAATTTTCTGTGATATTAAACAGATACCACCTGAAGAAACATATCGCTATTTGGGAAACCCTCAGAACCATCGACTGGACCATAATCCTATCAAGGAGGAACTTCGAATAAAATATCAAAACCGGCAAACAAAGTTGTTAAACACTTATTTATCAGGGGGTAATCTGATTTCAGCTATCAACACCTGGGCTGTGCCAGTCCTAATCTACTCATTTGGTATTGTTAAGTGGACTGAATCTGACCTGGAGGAGCTGGACAGATCAGCGAGAAGACTGTTTCATAAATTCTGTTGTCTTCATTCGAACGCCTCAGTAAAAAGATTATATCTACCTCGAACGATGGGAGGCATAGGGTTGGTTAATGTAAAAACACTTTGCCTGAGACAAGAGGAAAAAATGCGACAGGTCCTTTTAAACTCCACCGACATATTAATGAAATTAACTCTGAATGAGGACCGCGGCTTCACTCCGTTTAACCTCCATGAATGAAATTATGATTTAAACATCTCTACCCACCAGTCGAACTTTAATGAATGGAAACAACAAGAAATACATGGAAGATACCCAAAACTCTTGTTTCGAGATGATGTAGACAGAAGTTCTTCGGTGGAGTGGCTTTTCGAGAAACAAATATATCCTGAGACCGATGGTTTTATAATATCAATTCAAGACAGAGTTATCAAGACCAGAAACTATCGAAAGCATTGTTTAAAATAAGATGTGGTGGATAAATGTAGGAAGTGTGGAGCTGTAGGAGAAACTATAGAACACATCACAGCTGCATGCTCTTCCCTCTCAGACAATGCTTACTTAGGAAGGCATAATCATGTTGCGAAAATCGTGCACAGGGCAATTGCAATAGAGCATAAATTATTGCATGAATCGACACCGCCATTCTAAAAATATACCCCCCCTCCAGTACTGGAAACAAGTTCCACCCTTTTGTACTGGGACAGACCAGTTTTAACTGATCGTACTTTCGATTACAATTGGCCAGATATTCTCCTTATAGATAAAAAGAAGAAAGAAGGAGTAATAATAGACATCGCAGTACCATTATCCCACAACATCAAACAAAAAGAAATAGAAAAAATTTCGAAGTATGAAAACTTACCTTATGAACTAAAACATGTTTGGAAATTAAATGCTACCAAGACATACCCACTCGTGATATCGGCGGAAGGCCTGGTCAATAAAAACTTCCTTAAAAACTTAATAGAACTTAAACTACCCAAAAACGTTCTGAACATGGGACAGCGCACAGTTTTGGTGCATACAGCCGATATCGTAAGAAAATTTTTATTTTAAGTCCAGATATAAGATGAAGTTCTTCTTCTGTGACCGAACCTGTCCCCAAAACAACTCTGGGGAAGGTGAGCATTTTTACCACCAAAAATAGCTGAGAAGACGTAGGATGATAATAATAATAACAATAAAAAAATAATAATAATTTAACAACAACAAAAGTTTAAATTACAGTGGAAGCGGGCTCATGTATTCATGCTTCCAATTATTGGATTTCTTCTGGCGTTACGAGTAATCAGATCCATCCACATAGTCCAAATAATGAAATCGAAATAATACTTTAAAAATATTAAAGAAGAGAAACCTCCGTCATATATAGCAATTTTCATTAAAAAAAGTTGGAGCCGTTTTTAAGAAAATGGCGATTGAGTCCTATTGTACATGCAAAATTCTCATTCACAGAAAATTTTTGACTTTTCCAAGAATTTCTATGCAAATCATTTGAAGAACTTCCACTCTCAAACGCATTAGCGTTTACAAATCGTTGGAAATGTGCGTATTAACGGCGTGAGAGATATTCCAAAAAATTACAGTTGTGTAATTAAAAAACACAAAAGAATACACCAAAATGAACTTTAAATAATGAAATTAGCACTAACCATTAGAAAACTTTGAAGAAAAAATGTGGATTTGTTTTAGAGATAATTGTGTTTTACGGTTTCTAAAAAGGTGGCATTTGGAGCTATTTTTACAGAAAACGTTTCAGTTTTCGTGAAACTTTACTGACATTATTTAAAGTATATGTACTCATAAATATAATAATGTAGCATAGTTGCTTATATAAATATCAACGACGTGAGAGTCCAGTAAAAAAATTAAATTTTTGAAATTTCTGAAAAAACAACAACAAAGAATAGAGGGGTATGGCTTTTGTGTCATGTTAAAGAGTGCATATAGCACTATTCGTACCAAAAGTTCAAAGAAACATTTGTTCGGGTTTTGAGAAAATCTGCCGTTTTAAATTTTTTTAAGTTGCACATATTGCACGCAATACGCAGTGTTTATGAACAAAATATTTCATTCGAAGGAAAAATCGCAATCTTTAATTTTTTAGTTGTAAGACGCTGGAAGTTAACCCGGAAAATCAGACCTACGCTACGTTTATAAATGTTTTTACTCTATTCTTTAAAAAAAAATAAGAAAAAAAATTTGGAGTCGTTTTTGAGAAAATTCTGAAGATGTTAAAAGGACTTTATGTAAAGTACCCCCAAGTTGTGAAGAATGTTTTTCAACATTTCAAAGCTTCAATTAGAGCCAGATGAACAGGGGTTTCTTCAATTTGGAAAAACACCTACACATTGTTCAGGCGCTAGTAGTGTTCACACACGGACGAGCAGACGGACGGACGGACGGACGGACGGATGTTTTGCAAACAAAATCATTTAAAAAAACACTTTTTCGTATCAAGGAACTCCGGTATTTTCGTTGAAATCTTGAAATCGATATCCCGCAATATTACATAACAGTCTCTAAACTTCATGTATTACTTCGCATATACGTATGTATACGAGAAAGTAACTAGTGAAGCTACAGAATGGCACAGACTTTCTCGTATTACTTTTCTATTTTCTTTGTCTGGGCTAGCTATTCGGGCTTGCCACATGCTCTTCCCAGCAGCCATCTATCCCGCACAAAGTACATTGTTTGGTAAATTTCTCAAATTTTCCGGTTTACTTATAATAAGACCGAAATATTAATTTAAGAATGTCAAAGATGAGTAAAACCTCGTCCGATTGATTGATTGATTGAGTTTAAGAGCGCTTCAACGGCTAAGGTCATTCGCGCCCGTGTCAAATTATTTTAAGACCAGTGCATAATATTGCAGTTCCAAGTTAACAGAGAAAATTAAAATCTTTAATAGAAAGCAAAGTAAAACTGAGAAGGGACGTATCTTAGGATAAGGGTTTGGCAGAAAATTGCCAGATAGTTTTTTTTTGTTTCAAATCTCGGGCTGAAAGCCAATAATTGGCATTATCATCTTCTCTCAGATAAGGCTGTACAAGCCAGTCTCTCGCAAAAAGCCAAAAAGCTTGCAGAGAGAAGATTCGTCATTACTGAGAATCTCCGCAAGGGAGCTAGCAAGGTCATGCTTTCGACGGCTCTCTCTTATCTTAAGACAGTGTAAGAGAACATGCTCCACGGTAAGATCTATTTTGCAGTATTCGCATATAGGGGGTGGGTCCCCGTGGAGGAGATAACCCTGGGAGAAATGGCAGTGACCGATCCGGAGGCGTGTTAAAATGATCTCCTCTCGCCGAGCATCACAAGATAAGGAAGACCAAGGATTTATGGAATCCTTGATTCTCGTGAGCGTATAATCTGAATTATGCCACTCTGTTTGCCATTCACTGCGGATAGAGCGTTTTATAAACAGCTTAGTGTCTTCCGTGGGGACTGTGAAGATGTCCAATTCTCTTTTCTTCGAAGCAGACTTTGCTGCCTGGTCAGCTATTTCATTTCCTCTTATTCCCACGTGTCCAGGGACCCAGCAAAAGACTAAAATATAGTGGCGGACCAAGAGATGGTGGATTTGCTGTTGGATGGTCATTGTCAGTAGGTCACAAGACGAGAAGGAGGAGATGGATTCAAGAGAGCTTTTTGAATCACTGCAGATCACTACTTTCTTTAGTGACATCGATCCAGCATATTTAAGTGCCCCCAAGAGCGCATACTTTTCTGCGGTATAGACGCTGCAAAAAGAGTGTAGTCGAAAGCCTTGCGTGGATCTATTGCAGTAGTAGGCACATCCGACTTTGCCGTTTTGAGAGGAGCCATCGGTGTAAATAAAGAAGTGGCCAGGATACGTAGATTTTATCGCCTAAAATTCCGATAAGAATGTACTGGGGGGAGTTAATGATTTAGGAAGGTTAGACAGTCTAAGATCTATTATCCGCCGGTGTAGTTTCCAAGGGGAAACAAGGTTTCGGGGGGGGTTTCACAGGGTTGGGTAGTTTTATATGAAGCTTCTGTAAGAACATACGGAGACGGACCCCCAGGGGATGGGGTAATGACGGTCTAAGCGCATATGAAGTCAGGTGGGTTGGATGGAGGACTGTTTGACGCGAGGGAGTATCAACCTTGGATAATTTCGCGCCATAGGAGGCAATCAGAATACCCCGCCTTCGGCTCAGGGATGGTTCTCCAGCCTCGGCCAAGAGACATTCGATGCAACTCGTGCGGTAGGCGCCTGTACTAATCCTTATGCCAGCATTGTGTATGGTATTTAATGGCCGGAGGATTGATGGAGACGCTGACCCATACACTATGCATCCGTAATCCAAGATAGGGCAGATGAAAGTTCTATACAAACGCAAAAGACAAACACGGTCTGCGCCCCAAGAGCTACCAGTAAGAGTGCGAAGGAGATTCATAGGTGATACACATCGGCCCTGTAGTTTACGGATGTGTTTTCGCCAGGTTAGGCTCTTGTCGAATGTGAGTCCAAGGAAGGTTGCGGATTCAACGAATGGAAGCTGCTGTCCTCCAAGAAAAAGGTCGGTGTGATTATGGAGGTGACGGATTCTGCAAAAGTGCATGCAAGTGGTTTTTGTGGTAGAGAACTTGAATCCGGTTTCTTCGCTCCATTCCTGCAGTTTGTTGAGCACAAGTTGTAGTTGCCTCTCAATAACGTGCACGTTCTTGGAGGAGCAAAAATTTGCAAAATCGTCAACGAACAATGATGCTTTCATAAGCTCCCGGATAACTGATGCAATACTATTGATAGCAATGGCAAACAGTGACGCTCAAAATTGATCCTTGGGGAACACCGTTTTCTAACTGGTGACTAGAGGATAACACGTCGCCAAGGCGGACGCGGAAAGATCTTGATGAAAGAAAACCTACTAGAAACAAAGGGAGCCGTCCCCTGAGGCCCCAAATATGCAAGGTGCGAAGAATACCGTACCTCCAGGTGGTGTCATACGCTTTCTCTATATCGAAGAAAATTGCTACCAGGTGCTGACGTAGCACGAAAGAAGTGGAAATCTGCGTAGCGAGGGTGACTAAGTGGTCCATGGTCGACTTGTGCTTCCTGAAGCCACATTGGAGGTGCAAATAGGTGCTTTTGTTCCAGAAGCCAGACCAGACGTGTATTTACCATTCGCTCTAAAAGCTCGCACACACAGCTTGTGAGCGACATTGGGCGGTAACTTGAGGGGGTTGTTCTGTCCTTTCCTTCTTTAGGGATTGGGAGAACGATGGCTTCACGCCAAATCCTTGGTATAGCATGTTCAGCCCAAATCTTGTTGAAAATGCCGAGGAGAAACGAACGAGCGTTTTCAGGTAGGTGTTTCAACATTTGGTTATGTATCTGGTCTGGTCCTGGAGCAGAATCTTTCGCACAAGCGAGGGCACAGGAGAGTTCGTCCATGGAGAAAAAGGCATTGTAATCTTCCTCCACGCGACTCGAGAAGTCTAATTTACAGTTTTCCATTTTTCTTTTCGTGTTTTGAAAGCCAGAAGAATAGTGTACGGAGCTGGAGATTTGTTCGTAATGAGAGGCCATTTCTTCAGCAATTTCTTGTGGAGAGGTTAGGAGATTGCCATGTACCATAAGCCCTGAAATAGACGGCGAAGGGAGTCTTCCACCGATCTGTCGGACCTTTCTCCACACAAGTTTAGGGGATGAACGGCAAAAGAGTGACGAGATGTAGGCTCTCCAGGACGCAGCCTTACTTTCCCGTATCGTTAATCTAGCTCTGGCTCGGGATCTTTTATAGTTTACTATGTTTTCCATGGTTGGGAACCTACTAAGTTTTGCCAATGCCCTCTTCCGATCCCGGACCGCGGTGGCACAATCATCGTTCCACCATGGCACAGGGGGCTGTCGTGCATGGCCCGACGACTTCGGGATGGCAAATGAGGCCGCATGAAGGACGGCGTTATTAAAATGGGCAACTATAGCATCGATGTCGTTTGGGCAGTTTTCCGATATTCATAATTCTTTCTTGATTGTTTCCCACTCACCTCGGTGGAGTAGCCACCGAGGAGGGCGAGCAGCAGTCAGATCGGGAATATCGAGGTTGACCCGAATTGGAAAATGGTCACTGCCATGCAGGTCGCCAAGGACAGTCCACTCGAAGATTGTAGAAACGGAGGGACTACAGAGAGCAAGGTCCACGGACGAGAATGTGTTAGAAGCTACGGAAAAGTGTGTGCTTTCGCCAGAATTTAGGAGAATTAAGTTTTGGTTATCTATGATATTTGAAAGTAACCTGCCTCTCGTGCACGACCTTGTGCCACCCCAGGGTTGTGGGCGTTGAAGTCTCCCACAATGAGAAAAGGTGTAGGCACCTGAGAGAGCACATCTTCCAGTTCTTTCTGTGACACGACTTGTCCAGGCGGGATATAAATGTTGCAAATGGTAACAGAAATAGTTTGGAAATTTACACGAACGCAAGATAACTGCAGAGTGGTTCGTATGTCTATTTCTTTCGATACCAAAGAGTTTGTGATAAACGTGGCGACTCCGCCATGGGCGCGGAGGCCATCGTCTACGTCTTGCCTGTAGCAACAAAAGCCGCGTAGAGAGAGGGAGTGCTCCGAAAGGAGATGTGTTTCCTGCAGGCAGATAACCACGGACTATGTATAGACATTATTAACTTCAATTCATCCAAACGGGTTCGAAAGTCATTTATGTTCCATGACAGGAGAGCCATAGTTTCTAGTTAAGTTTTTGGTTCAAGGGTAGGTTATGTATCAGGTTTCTTTTTCTTCTTTTTCCTTCTTTGTTGGAAAGTAATGGCTTTGTTCATGCGGAGTTCCTCATTCCCAGCAGAGTCATCTTGACTACTGCTGGAGAGGGTCGCATGTATTGAGACACCACGGTCCCTTGAGACAGGCGACCTAGATCTAGCAATAGGGCCTGTCGGCCTCAGCTTCTCTTGATGTGTTTGGGTGTTGGTTGAAATATTTTTGGTTTGTGTTTCCGATTTTGTTTCAGGCTGGACAAGAGATTTAGGATTTGCATCTCCGCCGATGTCATCAAAGGACACCTGGCAGGCAGCATCGCACAAAGTGGAGGCTTTAGGCGTTTGGGTTTCCGAATTGACTGTCTTATGTTGACCCACGGTGTCAGCGAAACTTCGGGCCATGTCCACGGGGTTTCGCGTCTGGTAACGGCGTCGTGCCTCCGGGAAGGAAACTTTCTCAGAGACCCTGATCTTCTGGATCTCTCTTTCCCTTAAGAAAATGGGGCACTGGTTGGAATTAGATGGATGTTTTCCACAACAGTTAACGCACTTTGCCTCGGCGGAGCAGTTTGAGTCATTACAAACCTCCCTTCCACAGTGCACGCAGACTGCGTCGCTCATGCAGCGAGGTTGCGTATGGCCAAACCTCTGGCATTTAAAACAGCGCAGAGGGTTTGGAACATACTGCCTGACACGGATATTGTAGAAGCTACACGATATCTTCTCTGGTAGAGATGGACGGTCGAATGTCAGTATTAGAGTGGAGGTAGGGGTGAGTACCCCATTTACTCTCCGCTGAATCCTATAGATCTCTGACACACCATATGGCTCAAAAAAGGCTTTCAAATTTTCTTCTGATTCGGTAGCGAAGTCTTCGTGGTTTACCACTCCCTTGCAGAGGTTTAAGGTCGGGTGGGCGGACACATGCACCTGGAGGCCGGCTATTTCTTTGAGGTCACGGATCTTGCTGATCTGTTCGTCAGAGCGAAAAGAATTGTGCTATTTCTCTGACGGACCACCGACTGAAATATAGCAAACTTTTCAATTTCCCTGGCAAGTTTTATAGGGCTAACACTCTTCATAGTTTCATTTTCTCTTTTACTTGACATGACGAGAAAGCGGGGCTTAGTAGGTCTGACTCATTACAGAAAAAACTCAAGATTTACTGTTTCACCAACAAATCTCCTCTTCCTTATGGAAGAGGGCGGGGGGTAGGTTTTTTATCCATTAAGAGGATATCAGATTCATCCCCGTGGTCCCCACCCACCACGGAGCCCAACAAGGGGACACTCCATCGGAGTGCCAGGGTTGCCACGGGGATATAGTGGGGGGTCACCACAGCGCTGCACCGCCGTGGATCCCCCCGCTCACCCTGGAGTTCAGTACAAGACCTAGTCCAAGCCGGTTGATCGGGAATGGGTTAGCTCCCGACCGCCCTTCTAGAAGAGTCCGTAGCCAAAGCAAGTGTATTGAGACCTACAAGGAATGTTCCCCAAAATACGTAAGAGCACGTATCCCTGGGTGCCAAGAAAAAAAGGAGCACGAGGAGAGTAATTGGGAAACAGACAGGCCCCTCAACCGCCAGGAGATACATTCCCTCCGACACGGGTCGCCATGCACGGAAAACACATGCGTGGGCGTTCAGCATACAGAGGGGACCAGTGAAATAGAAGAGGGAGAAGAAAAGAGACAGGATAGTATAGAAGAATGAGAATGTACAATGGGGAGAAGAAAAGCGACTTGTGAAGGAAAGGAATACTTGAGAGCCCTCTCTGTATCCCCCCGTCGGGACGTGGACCAACCCACCTCGACGGGACCTCGTCCGAAATCTTTCAAATCGGTAACATTCGTCTACTTTTTGAAAAAACAAAACAAAAGGATACCCTAAAATCCACTTAGTCATATTAAACTCTGCAATTATTACTATCCGTTGGAAAAGTTTGAAGAAAAAACTTCGAAATTTTTGGGAAAATGGCGTTTGAGCGTTTCTTGAATGCAGAATTTTGAGCTCATTTTAACAGAAACCTATTGAGCTTTCCAGAAACGTTGTTGAGAGTTTGAGAAACGTTTTCGGTTGTTATTTTTTAAACATTTCAAAAATTTAATTTTTTTGACTTGTTTCACACGACACGACATTAATACATTAGCCGCGATTTCTTCACATTATTGTATTTATGAAGTCATATAGTTTCTCGAAAACTCAACAGTTTTCTGTGAAAACGAGCTCAAAATTCTGCATTTTCAGATACGCTCAAACATAATTACCCCAAAACGGCTCCAAAGTCTTTCTTGAAAACTATCGTATGGATAGTGCTATATGTACTGTTTAAGATGAAATAAAATTAATTATGCTGTATTCTTTTGGTTTTTAAAAAATTACATCAATGCAATTATTTTGAAAGATATCTCATGAGTGTAATACGCAGATACCCAGCAATTTGTAGACACTTGAATTTGTGAGTAGAAGCACTTCAAGTAACTTCCAATACATATTTTCAAAATCTCAATAGCATTCTGTGAAAAAAAAGCTTCAAATTTCGCATTTACAGTCACACTTAAAAAAGTTGTATAAAAAGAAAGGCATTTCCAAATCTTAGGTTTTAGAAAGCATTGGCTCAGATTCCTGTTTTGGATCCCGATGGGTTGGGGTTGTTTGGGCCTGCGGATTTTCCCGGCCACTCGAGAGAAACAATGAGAAGCTTTTCCAGGTATTTTGTCTAATCCTCACTTGCAATATTTAAAGTAGTAACGGTTCAATTACCTAAAATTTTTACAACTTCATAATATAGAGAATCAGTCAGTTAGCTACTGACCACGAAATACGAATGAAATCGTTCTTTCTGTATATGAAACATTTTGCTTCAATATTTACTGTTCAGTTAGAGGAACATAGCATCCTACATCGAATAATTCTGAGCCGTGAAAATGGAGATGTCTGTTAGTGACATTACCGAGCATTCGAGGGGAAAAAATCACGAAACATGAATCGTTCAAACCGTAAGGTTAAGAAGCGTGACATATTTTTAAAATATATGTTAAAAATTTGGATTTAGAAAAAATTCTTTAAGTTGGGGTCTTCTTACCTTAATAATAAGTAAATTATATACTTTTTTAAATAAAATCTGCAATAATGGATTTGTTCCAAATGCTGCACAAAAAAAGATGCAAGAAAATGAATGTTAATTTTCCCAATATATTTTTATGAATTTCAATAAAAAGAATTTATTTTCCATTCAAATCAAGACATGTCCAGCTCTCATTCAATCAAAGTATGACATGCCCTTCGTAGCCATACAAAACGAGACATATCCGACACGAAACTCGCTCAAAAATTCAGCCAAACTTAGAATATTTAAATTTTATATTAATAATATATTTAGCTATCCTTATTACATAATTAAGATTTGAGTACAAATAAAATACTTGCATAATTTTGATGCTATAACATTTTTGCGTTTTTCTAGAAAAGGAGTAAAGTAGACATGTCATGTTTTGAATGTTTGCTCCTCATTTCGCGCTCCTTTCTTTCCAAACCCAGCGCCGCCAGGGTACGCGCTCAAGTGTACCCTTCTGACCTGGAGTAGGTTCGCACCTCTGGCACACAGCTGTTCTGATAGCGTGACTTTCCTGACCTCTGCAGGCATCTCGCCGCGTTCTTCGGCGGGCTATGTGATACACTAGCGCCATTCGATATGCCCAAGCTACCGGTATTCAACACCTTTTCGGTCCCTGTTCACTAGCAGAATCAAAGAAAAACAAACTATCCTTGTTATCTTCTTTTTCACTTGTATTTCCAGTATTTGAAGTGTTTCTTTTTTTAAATACATCTATTTTATGTATTTAAATATATATCCAAAATATATGCCCAAAAAAGTAATTTTTTAATACAAAAATACATATTTCAAATACAAGTATTTAAATATTGCTCAACCCTGTCTATAAACAATGTGCGATCAGCAATGTACTAATCTCATTTCCCAGGTTGAGCGTACTATAAATACGTATGCCACGAGTAAGTCCGGAAAAATTTGTAGAATGAAATTGCAAAATATGAACATAAATATATAAGGAACATCACATACTTTCTGGCATTATTTCTAAATTTGCAATTTTCGAAAATTGATAGAATTCATCGAAAATGGCAATTATTTTAAACGTCCCTTCTATCCGTGGAAAAAAATTGTAGTGGTTTTGAGAATTTTTTTACATATACATCAATTGCATTCTCAAATTACTCTAAAACAAGGCGGTTTTGCAATAAATTGAACATGACATTCGCAATCTTCGAAAATACGGCCGGTTGGGTTAAAATTAGACTAGCACAAAATTTGTTATCGTCTTTAAACAAAAAACATGAGCTCTTTTTGAGAGAAAGTTCCTATTGTTTTAATTGCCAATTCTTCGCCCCGAATTGCACGAAATCTATTCATATTTTTAAAAAATTGTACATGATCTTATTTCCAGATCTGTCAGAACAGATTTCAGTGAGGAAAAAATACAATTCATCAATATTATACTTGTAGGAAGACGCCCCAAAAAATTGCACGTTTGCAATTTTCTAAAAATAAGGGATATCAACAAACACCATACTTGCACATTTCTCTTGCGTTTTGTATGCTATCCGAGGACAAAATTTAATCAAATAATTTGGTGACGTTTTGAGAAGATTTTGAAAATGGTTTTGAGGCTTAATGTAAAGTACCCTCAAATCAAAATATACGTTTGAAACTCCCAAAGGCTCGAGTTCTTTCAGGTAGATAGAGGAATATGAATTTTGGAGAAAATCGACAGAACGGTTTAGGCGTTAGCGTTGACCACAAACGGTCAGACGTTTTGGTGTCCATAGATTTTTAGGTATCAAGGAACCATAAAACATGCATTTTCGCTACACCACGAGTTAGAAGAAGTAATTTATTATATAGCAACAGGATGTATCCACTTGTACGTTACCAGGGCAATAAGAGTTTTCCGGTACACAAGTACGTAACTTTCTCTTCTTCGATTGAGAGGAGGATTGAGAAGAGAAAGAAAGTAAAATGTTCACAATTTGAAATTCCATTAATAAAATATTCATTAAATCGAATTTAAAAATAAATACTTTCTCTGCTTACTGTTTGTGTAAGAGAATGTATTTATCTCTGTCAGCAATGACAACAATGGTACGTACGTAGAAAACTCGCGAACGAGCAGAGAATCTCTTCTATATCTTTACGTGAGGCATTTCTGAATTAGTATAAGACAAAATATGGTTACTGCTAACAAAAATCACAACAAATTTAAAAGAAAACTTTTTTCAAAATTAACCAAATATTTTTTCGGAAAGAATATTAAGAAAATTGGAAGATTTGTAAAAAATTGTAAAATAGAAAAATTAGTAAAATACATAACTGTACAAAATATGTAACGAAAAATTTAGATATTTTTTTAAGATTTCAACAATTCGCCGAAATGACAAATTTCAGAACAGTACATAGAAACATATGTAATTACATTAGAATCCGAACTCTAGCCATGAGATCGTCGGGCATTGCCGCGAAAGACAATTTTGACGTTACTGAAGATTTTATGTTTTCTACATTTGTCTATAGAATTCTATCTATCCTATTTCAGTGTTTGATATTGCGTTGGATTCTGGAGACATATCGCCTGCGCGATATTTTACCACTTTTCAAATTTGTCCGAAAGTACGAAAACAGTTTTAGCAACAGTAGCAAAAGTTTTAACAAATTAGCTTCGGCTGTTTTACTTAAAAAAACAGATTCATCAGGTGAAATCTATCAAGGAGATAAACGCCGTTTTGAGATAAAAAATAAAGTCGCAGGATAAAAGAGCAAGTCCCAACACTCCAATATTCAATCTCGGTCAAAACGCTCATTATCCTTCACGTATTAGATCAAGATTCCACGAAGACCTCTTTCGCCCTCCCTAATTCATAAAAATCATTCGCCACAATTTTTCACAAAACACACTCCTCCACTTCTAAACAATACATGCAAACTTCGCTTTGTCAAGTTATACAAATATGAAATTTTAAAAATAGTGAAGGGTTATACCGAGGCCCGCATTAGCCTGAGGATGCCTAAGTGAATTCATTGTACTCGTCAAAACCCCCGAAAGACGAAAGTCGAACGGGAAGAAATAAATTTTAAAAAAGGGTAAAAGAGCTCGTGCGTAATCTCGGCTCATTCTTTCTGGTAGTGGAATGATAACGGAAGATCTTAGCAGTATAATGCATGTAAAATAAGATGTTAGGACATGGAATATTGGTGATATCTACACAATTAGTTCAGTTTTATTTTTGAAATCAGTTTCCAAATCGGAATCGATATTTTGAGTAATGCCTGAAACAAGTTTTTGATGGTATTCGAAGGAAGACGGAAATATGTGAAAAAGATATATAGTTTTATACGACTATTACATACGTTACGAGACCGTTTGGTTGTGTTACAGCATCACTAGTTTGATAAGTGGAGAAAAATATATTGAGATTGAAAGGGACGAAAGCATAAACCGACTGCCCGGCTTGCCTGCCTGAGAGCACGGCCTCCTCCCGTGCCGCAGGCTGCCAGGTTTGCCCGGTCGGCCGCGTCGAGGGAACGCCCACAACGGTCGGGTGACGCAACTGCGCGGAGCGGGAAGGGGGGTGACGTGTTTTCCGAAATTTCATTTTATACCGCTCATATTCATCCGATTTGCGTGATTGACGCGGCGTTGGATTCAGGAAGAACGTCGTCATCGCGCTACAAGCCCATTTTTTGTAATTTCTTCCCGGAACTATGAGAAAAAAAATTGGAAATATTTTTTCAAAAAACGGCTTCGTAGCGTAAATTCTATTTTATAAAGGAGTCCAATACCGTTTACAGATCGAAAATCGGACGGTTTGTTCACACGTTATCGGTCAAGTAAATTCCATGTGATAGTGCTGCGATATATTGATTGTTCCTATAAGTATTTTTCGGTACATTTAGCCTTAAACCACGCGTACGATCCTTTCCAAATTGAAGAAATCCCTCTCTATCTAGCTCTAGGTATAGCTTTGAAATTTTGAAAAACAAACCTTTAAAATTTGGGGTACTTTCCATGAAGCCCTCCGGACATTTTGAAAATTTTCTCAAAAATGGGTCCAATTTTTTTTCTTTAAATTTCTTGTAAGAATAGAAAATAATACACTTATAAAGGTAGCATATGTCTGATTTTCGCGGTTTACTCTGAATTTTCGAAAATTGCAACATTTTATTTTTTTCCGGCGTCGTACAACTATAACGTAGTAGATACAGGTTTTTGCTTCAAATAAAATGTGTTGTCCATAAATAGTTCTTTCATTGAGGTCAAGTACATTTTTTAAAATCTTTTAGTAGTTTTCGTGCAATAATGTATGCAATATTTGGATTTTTAAAAATAACAAGATTTTCTGAAAAACGACTCTAAATTTTTTAAATTTGGTAGGGCAAGTGCCAAAGGAGCTCTATACGATAACATAAACGCCATATTGCTCCATTTTTTGAATTTTGAAAAATTACAAAAATGTATATTTTTTTGTCTTGTCTCCCCCGTCAGTAATATTTACATTAGTGGCTATTTCTTCTCATTATTATATTTATGAGTACATGTTCCTTAAATAATGTCATATAGAGTTTCTCGAAAACTCAACAGTTTTTTGTCAAAATGAACCCAGATTTCCGCATTTTCAGAAACGTTTAAACGCCGTCTTCTCAAAAATGGCACCAATATTTTTCTTCAAACTTTTGCAATGTATAGTTGTAATTGCACAGTTCAATATCACGTAAAGTTAATTTCGGTGTATTCATTTGTTTTTTCAAAAATTACACAAATGTAATTGATCCGATCTCACGCCTTATAATGCACATTTCCATCGATTTGTATACATTATTTCATTTGTGAGCGCAAGTGCTTCAAATGACTTGAAATTAAGTTTTTCTAAATTTCAATTGATTCCTGTGAAAAAAGTTTCACATTTCACATTTACAGTAATGCTTAATCGCTAATTCCCCAAAACGGCTGAAGTTTTTTCAATGAAAATTTCTATTTAGGACGAGTTTATACCGTCCTTTAATATTCTTGAAGTAATATTTCGGTTCTGCTATTAAAAAACCGAAAAGTTGAGATTTCAAAAAAAGTACATTGGGCGACGATAGGGGGCAAATGGCCAGAGAATAGAGCAAGACCTTAAAGACAGTCCACAGCAAGAAAATTAGAAAAATTGACTACAAGAAATTCTGCATCATTCTGTTGCACCTCAAGTTACTTTCTCGAATAGAATGTATAAATGGAGTAATAGACGTAGAATAGGGGAAGTTAAGTAATGCTGCGCAAAACAACGACGAATTTTCGGCAGAAAAGTCTCATTGCCGGGCCCTGATAACGAAGAGTGAATAAATCCAGTTGCCAAATTTTGAAAACACGCGGTTCTAAATTTATAAAACACGTGGTGTAGCCAGATTTCCTCTTTTGTGGGTCCTTGGTATCGAAAAACGAATTGACAGCAAAACGTCCGTCGGTCTGTCTATGACCTCCATTAGTGCTTAAACTATGCGTACGATTTTTTCCACATTGAAGAAACCCCTGTCGATCTAGCTCGAGTCGAAACTTTGAGATTTTGAAAAACATTCTTTCAACTTTACATGAAGCCTCTGGGACAGTTTCAAAAGTTTCTAAAAAACGATTAAAATTTTTTCCTGTCGTAAGAATAAAGTAATTTTTCCTATCGTGTAAGAATAGAGTAAAATACACTTATAGTGTATTTTACTCTATTATACACATTGATTATAAAATAAACGTATAAAATCAGAATTATAAATGTCGGATTTTCAGGATGAACTCTGAATTTTTGAAATTTTCAAAAGTTTGAATTTTTTCAGCATCTTTCTACTGCTACAAAATTAAATATGCAGCCTTTTTCTTCAAATGAAATTAGTTGCTCATAATTAGTTCTTTCTATAAGGTCACGTACATTTTTTTGAAACTTTTCATAGTTTTCCTTCAATGTTTCCTGCAATACAAGCAATATTGAAAAAAATAAAAACGATTTCTCGAAAATGTCTCCAATTCTTTTTATTTAAACTCTTGCTGGGGATAATGTGAAATGCACTCTATGGATGACATACACGCTAAATTGCTCTATTCTTTTGTTTTTGCAAAAATTACAAAACCTTAATTTTTTTGCCTCTCACGTCATTAATATTTACATTAGGGGAGATTTGTTCACATTATTGTATTTACGAGTACATGTGCTTTAAATGATATCTAAAAAAGTTTCTGAAAAACTCAATAGTTCTCTGTGAAAACGAGCTCAAAATTCCGCATTTTCAGAAACGCTCAAACGCCGTTTTCTCAAAAATGGCTCCAAATATTTTGTTAATTTTTTTTTCGCATAGATAGTGTGAATTGCACTGTTCAAGATGAAATAGAATTAATTTTGCTGTGTTCTTTTATTTCAAAAATCATACAAATATATTTTTGAAATATCTCCCACGCCGTTAACATGGACATATTTATCGATTTTCTCATTATTGGTTTTGTGAGAGAACGTTCTTCAAATGACTTTCAATGAAGTTTTTCGAAAACAGAAAATATTCCTGTGAAAAAAGCTTCAAATTTCGCATTTACACTAAAAGTTAATCGATTTGTTCTGAAAAAAGTCTCCAAATTTTTCAATGAAAATATTCATATAGGACGAGGTACCTCTTTTATATTTTAAAAGTAATATACGTATTTCGAATCTTCCATTAGGAAACCGAAAAATTGAGAAAATTTCAATAAAATGTATTTAAGGCGGCCAAAATTGCAGCCGCCAAGAAGATAGGGTCAAGACCGTAAAGCTTTCCCACACCAAGGAAATTAGAAACTTTTATTAGGAGAAATTCTGTGCCATTCTGTAGCACCTCTAGTTCTCCATTGTGGCGGTGGGCCCCCTGCTTCCTGGAACGAGCGGCCTTCCGCGATAGACACGCTTTGCGCGGGCGCGACTCTTTCGAGGACAAGCAGCTGAAGCAAACTGAGAAATGGAACTAGTGTGGAACGGGTGGATGCAATAAAGTAGAAATATTTTAAGATTGGTTGGGACGTATCCGTGGTTAATTATCTAGTACAATCAACCTTTCTGTGGAAGGAAAACAAAAATAATTTCGTCGTTTTCCAGATCCATTAAACGAATGCTGAGATGACTCCTTATTTCGCTTCTGAACGTAAACGTATCACAATCTGTGTACGTTTTCTAGTGTGTAATGGGAAATATGTATGAATGTATGTACTTTGCACAACAGCTCTTTACTAGCTAAGGCCTACAAGCGGCGTCCCGGCCTTGGCGGCCATGAGTTGAGGGGTACGTGTGGTTAGCACATAGCGATACCTACGGTTTGTCTGGTCTTCTCAACCTGAGAAGTGAGCTTTCTCATCGTCACACAGCAGCGGATACTGGGACTTTGCAAGGAAAGCGCTCAGCCACTTTTCGCCCCGACCGGCAATCGAGGCAGGGGTTCCGCCGTGCAGAGCGAGCACGCTTACCGAGGGCTGATGGGAAATATGTTCATTCAAATTAACGTTCTCAATGATCTGGCGGCAGGAAGTTGATTCCTTCACGACAGACCCGATTAGGGATAACTGCAGACATTTGTAGCTGATTTGCCTTTGCAAATAGTTTTTATTACAAGGGAACAAATATTTTATTTTCAATTCTTGACAAACCGCTCGTTTTCATATGTACTCAGAATTCAGTTCGTATGTGGGCGAGGGTAGGGATTCCAGAATTTAAGAAAGCGTGCAAAGAAATCACTACCCATTGTACGCCACACACAGTTTTAACAGTTTTTTGAGTCAAATAAATAACAATTAAACCCTAATTAAAGTATTTCTATTTTATTGCATACATGCGTCCCATACGTGTTTCATTTATCCACCTCCTTTCGTATTTTTACTTTCTCGCGCTTAAGAAGAAACCTCTTAACAAGCGAAAGTTATGAAATGCTGCGCGTAAAAACGACGAATTTTCGTCAGAAAAATTTCAGGGCCCTGATAACGAAAAAGTGGATAAATCCAGTTGCTAAATTTATAAAAATACCCTTACACGTGGTGTAGACATAATTCATGTTTTAAGGGTCCTTGATACCGAAAAATCGATTGTCGGCAAAACTTGTCTTGTCTCTGTCTGTCCGTCTGTCCGTCTGTCTGTCTGTGAACAACGCTAACGGTTATACCGATCAGCCGATTTTCTTCAAATTAAGCTTCCCCAATTCATCTGACTGATGTTGGGACCCCATGAATTTGAAACCGATATTTTAATTTTGGAGGGTATGAATGAAGCTCCTCGGACATATTCAAAATTTTAAAAAAATGGCTCCACCGATTTTGATTTTTTTTATAGTTTAAAGGATGTTTAATAGAATGGCGCAGGTCTCATGTTGAAAAACCAGATATTTTGAAAACTGAAAAAGTTCAATTTTTTTCGGCGTCTTCCTACAACAACAATTATGAAGATACATTTTCTTCTTCACGAAATATCTGCATCAAAAACCGATCTTCAAATAAGGTCATGTTGAATTTTTCGAAAAATGAGTATTGTTTGAGTAATTGGCTGTCAAACTTAATCGCCCGTCTTGAAAATCCTGCGCTTCGTGATCGTTTTTTTAGATATATTTTGAGCCAGTTGGATGATACGTAAGTTAGAATGTGAATATTATTTCATATTTCTTTGCACGTTTCTTACATTAGAGCTTTGGTTATACATTTACAAATTATTCTTTAAAGAAATTATTTAAAACCTATTTGAAATAAATATGAAATAAAGATCGCTATCCATCAGTCGCCCACTCTCAATTTACGCAGTTGGATGCTACGTAAGTTAAAATTTGTACATTTTTTCATATTTCAATTTATTATTATTTATTATATTGATAGTATATGTATGTTATTTCATTGAAATCGCGTCCTTTGTGTTAAATGTGAAAACGAATAGATGAGCGGTCATTGTTGATTGTTGTAACCCTTTCTTGTAACGCCTGACTGATAAGACATAATGACGGCTCCATTTCGTTCGTAGTAAGATACACTAATACTTTTCTATATTTGTAGAACATTACAATACCATTTTTTTATTTAACACATTTATTAATTTTAGATGGACTACATCGTTCAGTACAATCACTTTACAGATGTTTTTCATACTTATTCTAGTTAAAATTCTATGCTAACTTAATCTATACATTGAAGAGGATACTGTAGGGGAGAACCTCGGGGTTATGAATCATGGTTGGTTAAAATTTTGAGGAAGGCTTCAAACGGAATCTATTTTTTATTCGGGTGTGGGTTCGATTTTTCGGTAGTTTGTAATGAGCTGCTGCTGGTATGTTTGTCAGGTTTTGGTAGAAGTTGTGTGATATATGTGCTACTTGGTTTATTATTGTATTGATGTTTAATTCTGAAGTTGTTTATTACTTATGAACCAGCGGGCATTTGTGATTAATCTTAAATCTTATTCTGCACTAGCAGAATCCGGCAGACTGCTCTCTCTTCTTTCACTATTATTTTCCCTCATTGTCCCTCTTTTTACATCTCTATTTCCCCCTCGCCTTTTCCCTCCCTCTTTTATCCCGACCTCTCCTTTTCCATCTCATCTCTCCTTTTCCATCTCATCTCTCCTTTTCCATCTCATCTCTCCTTTTCCATCTCTCCTTTTCCATCTCTCCTTTTCCATCTCTCCTTTTCCATCTCTCCTTTTCCATCTCTCTCTTTCCCTTTCTATTTCCCTCTTTCTCATTTCTCCTTCATTCCTTCCCCCTCTTTTTCTTCCCCTTCTTTCTATTTTTCCTCCTCTCTCTTTCCGCTTTCATCCTTTCCCCCGGTTATTTTCTCCCCTCTCTCTCATTTACCCTTTTTCCCTTTCCTCCTTCTTTCTCTTTTCCCATTCTCTCTTTTCCCTCCTCTCTTTTTCTACTTTCTTTCTTCTCCTTATCTTTTTTCTTTTTCTTTTCCATCTCCCTTTTGCCATCTGTCTTTTCCTTCCCTTTCCTCCCTTTTCTCCCTCTTTTTTGCTTTCTCTTTCCACTTCCTTTATCCCTCTCTCTTTTACCCTACTCATTCTTTCCCCGTAATCTCTTTTAGCCTTTTCTCCTTTTCTCTTTTTAATTTTCTTTTCTTTTTCCTCTCTCTTTTCCCTCTCTCGTTTCCCCTACTCTCTCCTTTTTTCGCCTCTTTTTCCTCTTTTCCTCTATCTTCCTTTTTTCTTTCTCTCTTTCCCCCTCTCTTTTTTCCCTATCTTTTCCGTCTTTTTACATGTATCTTTTCCCTCACTTCCCCCCTTCTCTTCTCCCTCACTTTTTCCGTCCCTCTTTCTTTTTCTCTCTCTATTTCCCTCCTCTTCTTTCTCCCTTCCCCTCTATCTCTTTCCCTTCCTTCGCTCTCGATCTTTTGCTGGTTCCTCCTGACCTCCTCGGCCTCGCTCCACGTCACACGGCAACACCTAGCTGGGTTCCCGTTATTGGGAATTGCATTTAACTGAAGCGTCATCTTGTGCTGCAGCGCCTTCCAGTGAAGTTACAAAAAATGAACAGCATAAAAACCTTCATGAAAACACATAAATGTGCCAACTTTGATGGAGATCGGTCACACGGCCATCCCTCCATGCTTACTCTTTAATTCTAGCGCACCGCTACTGGCCTCTGGCGGAACATATCAAGAACTCGTCTCTTAGCGATAGGCAAAAAATAACGACTGTGGTGCATCTACCAGCATATCATTTAAATTATTTATTTTCCGCATTTGTGTTGTATTAATCTTTACCAAACTTTGCAGGGACACTACGTCAAATCCTAAAGAAGAGCCTGTAAATATTTCGTATCTATTCATACCCTCATTTTTGTGGAATCGATGTCGATTACATGTCGTTGAATTCACTTTTATTAGTATAGATTACTTGAATTTTATTGATATTTGTGGAGGTTACGTTTGTCCATATTGGGCATGCATAAAGAAGTAGTGATCTGGTTATAATTTTGTATATTGTACTGTTTGTGTATGACAGGGTTTTGTGTTTGTTGATTAGTGGCCGGAGTTGGAATAATTTATTTCTTGCTTGTTTAAGTTTGATATCTATGTGGGTTTTCCAGGTTAGTTTTGTGTCCAGATGAAGTCCCAAGTATTTTATGGGTTTTGATGATGGGGTCCTGGTGATGGAGTTGTTTATTACTAGCGGAGTGGGGGAGGTAAACTTTCTGAGTGAGAAGACTTTTGCTATTGTTTTGTCACAATGTCAGAGTTTAATAATTAGAATTAGATATTTTGCTATCTATTTTCATTGGTTTGTCAATGCTATTAATATTAGTTATTAATTTTTAATTATTTTACTTTCTCGCATACTGCTTACCAAGAATATTGTAAGGTTAAATAACTCATCCCATATGTTCGTGAATACACTGAATACCTTATAAAATGAATTCAATACCAGAAATATATTTTCATTTAAACTTTTGAATAAAAAATCTATTGTTTGAAATTTTAATTTTTGCTTGAAACTATTTAATTTCCATAGCATTGTAGGCTTTCACGGCCGGAGTCAATATGAGCGAAAGTTTCCGGGCTTGTAGGAGTCGGTTTTGCCAATGTGATGCAACTTGCTCCAACCTCACATAGGCCAGACCGACTCCTACATTAAAGACTCGGCACATTTCGTCGAAAAACTGAAGACCCTGACACTACAACAAGATGATCTGCTTGTCAGTTTCGACGTCGTATCATTATTCACCACGGTTCCGGTTACCGAGACATTAGCTTTGCTGTGGGGGTTATTCCCGGAGGACATCACCGAACTCTTCCATCACGTACTTACCACAACATATTTTGTCTGGAATGCTGAATTTTATGAACAGAAGGATGGAGTAGCTATGGGAAACCCGCTGAGTCCGGTTGTAGCGAATCTATATATGGAGAGCTTCGAGGCCACAGCAATATATACTGCACCTCTTAAACCGAGTTGTTGGTTACGCTACGTCGATGACACGTTCGTCATCTGGAGCCACGGGGAGGATACGCTGAATGATTTTCTTCAACATCTGAACAGCATTCACCCACTCATACAGATTACAATTGAGAAGGAAAAATATATTTTCTGGACGTGCTGGTAAACAACGAGGAAGACGGTTCCCTTGTCCACACTGCATTTCGGAAACCTACCCATACGGACCGATATCTTAACAAACAGTCGAACCACCATCCCAGCCAGAAGAGAGCTATGATGAAAACACTCGCCCACCGCGCCACACGCTTATGCAAAGACAGCAACATTCACCAAGAACTTGGTCATTTGGAGAATGCTCTTCAAGCCAATGGATATTCTATTCAAGAGGTGAAGAGAGCACTACGCCCAAATAACATCGCACGCCGAAGAAACCACCTACAAGGTGTCGCTGCCATATATCAAAAACATCATGGACCGCATTGGCAAGATTCTAAAACAACACAATATTAAAACCATTTTCACCCCCACCACTCAGCTCTGCAATCTCTTCAGGTCAGTCAAGGACCATAGGGACCCGCTAATGACAGCAGGCGTCTACAAGATACATTGCTCCTGCGGCTCGGTGTACATAAGCACTACACAACATTCTGTCAACACGGGCCTCACCGAACACAAACCGAATATTAGTAATTTCGCACTGAAGATTTTCCACATTCATATCCCTTTAAAGGAAAAAAAATCAAGTGTACATTAAGATATCAGTTGCTTTTCACAATTTTTTAGATCTATCGCGCCGTTTGCTTATTAGCGACGGCGCGCACCTAAATTTCAGATCAAGTAACGGAGCAGAAACTAGTGAGAACAATCTGGACAATTCTACAACTCCTTATGAACAGGGTTCGGATTTTGATGACCTAAAAATTCTTAGAAAATGACCAATAAAAGACTTAAAAATAAGAGAAAAAAGACCAATAAAGTAACTTAAAAATAATGGAAAATTATTTAATTTTTTTAAAAATACTCAAATATTTGTATATGTTTATTTATTCTATGAATTGTACAATTTTAAATTAAATTTATTTATATAAAAGTATATTTAATAAAAGTCTATTTTAGAAGGAAATGTAATCCATAGCTCCGATCTTCCAACCGTCAGTTTTGTAAGGTCGAGGAAGTTACCGAAGATCCGAGTAATTTTGAGAGTTCGAAAAACAGTCAACTGCAGTAGTGCATTTCGTCATGAACGGATGATACAATAAAAACTTTGTTTTAGTGTGTCATTGTAAATTCATGAAACATTCACTAACAAAAAACACGAAAAGGAAACACAATGCATAAAAATGACAATAACGCAAATGTCCAAAAAACGACCTAAAAATTGAAAAATGGCAAAAAATGACACAAATGACATAACTATCATTTTTATCACCTATGTGTCGCGATAAACATTAATTTACAAGTTTGCTACGTTTAGAATGCACCAATGAAAAGATGACGCTATCAGAATCCGAGCCCTACTTATGAAGATACAGAACCTCATTAAAAGTGAACCGGCTGACAAAAGAGAACATGGGCCGTCCCGGGGTACAATACATAAATTATGAGCGTTTTCTTTCCGCATGTAAGAAATTTGCTTATCAGTGTGGTACCTCCAGTAGATAGAATATTGGTTTAGGAGGGATTCCTTTCCCCAAAATTGAGAAGTCGAAACGACAAATTTTCTCACCGAGCTGAGTGACTCGTTTCTTTTACCATTACCACAGGCTGTACAAGAAAGGACTTCCGAATGCAGATATACCCTCCCAGAAATAATGCTACTCAACTGTGAAATGTGAAAATCGAAAGCCACTTCAACTGTCTATTGTTCTGTGGAAGGTGGTGTGGCGTCCTGTCTCCGACGTCGTATTTAGGTGAAGAGAGCTATTCGGTACAGAACCCTGCATTGATCTGTAGATCAATTAACGAGGTCTAAAGCTTAAGTAATCGCGTGGGGACTATAAGCTCCCCCAGGTCATTTGTGATAACTGCCAATTAAAATAGTATTGTCATACTCTTCTTGGAATTTTCAGTACCTTTCGAAAGCGTGTTTATCTTCCCTCCAAGGAAAGAAAATCTGTTGTACGTGTTAAAAGCAGGACACTTTCTTTGTGGAACTACTCCTGTCGCATTTTGGTTGCCGACGATTTTGATACCCCGTGTATTTTATTTTCTCGCTACCGCTTACGCAGTAGACGACAATGTAAAGCTGCGCGAAAAAACGCCGAATTTTCAGCAGAAAAACTCTTTTTACAGGACCCTGATAACGAAAAAATTAATAAATCATGTTGCTAAATTTAGAAAAAAGTCCTCTAACACGTGATGTAGACAGAATTCATGTTTTCTGAATCCTTGATACCGAAAAATCGATTGACGGAAAAACGTCTGTCCATCTGTCTGTGAACAACGCTAGCGGTTCAACCGTTGAGCATATTTTCTCCAAAATTGATATTCCTCAATCGATTTGGATAATGTCGCGGCCCCTTGAATTTGAAACCGAAATTTTAATTTTGAGGTACTTTACATAAAGCCGCTGGGACATTTTCAAAATTTTAAAAAAATGGCTTCATCGTTTTTTATTAAATTTTGTTGTTGGATAGATTGAAGAACAAGAGAATGATGCAGGTCTCATGCAGGTCTCAACACTGATTTTTCGTAAATTGCAAACATTACATTTTTTTCGGCTGCTAAAAATTAATTAAAAAACTGATTACAAAATTTCTGCTACTAAATAACTACTACACTAAAATATTAAAGATAAAGTTTTTTTCTTTAATGAAAACTGTTCCTTAAAGGTAGATTTTGAAATAATCTACAATTGTTCGAAATTTTGAGTATTTTCGCGTAATGTGGCCGGCGGCGCTAGCCGAATGCGTTTACTACGCTCCGTGAAGTCACGAAGGTTAAGCGCAGTCGAGACTCGCGGGTTCAGGAACCCCGGGACCCAACGTCGCCGAGCCCCTGGCCGAAGGGATAAAAGGCAATGACTGACTGCGACGTGACGAGACTTGACAAATATTAAAAAAGTAAAAAGCACTTTAATGGAGGATTACTCCCCAGTGCTAAAGCGCTCAGCGCCCCTTAAGGGGGCTTGGAGACGCGTTGCGTCAAGGTGGAGACGCAACAAATAAAAACAAAAAAAGGCAATTTTTGTTTAAACAATTTTGTTTTCAAAAACGACACCAGCAATTTTGATTAAATTTTTATCACAAATAATGTATAGGACGTTTAAGGGAATGCTGCAAGCCTCATGCTCGTTGAAAATTCTGATTTTTGAAAATTGCAAAGTCATATTTTTTTCGGCATCTTCCTTCAACTACAATTATGTAGATAAACATTTTTTTCTTAATGAAATGTGTTCATCAAAAACAAATCTTCAAATAATGTCATTGAATATTTCGAAAATGAGAGTATTTATTGAGTAATTTGGTGTCAAACACAGTAGCCTGCACCGCATATCCTGCGCTTCATGAACGTAATATGAGATGTAATTCCAGACAGTTGGATGCTACATAAGTTAGAATTTATTTACTTTATATTTCTTCGTTCGTTTCTTATATCCGAGCTTTTGTCGTATGTTTACAAATTAATCTTTTAGAAATTATTTAAAACCTATTTGAAATATATAAAATAAAAATTGCTAGCCTTCAGAGAATATCATATTACAATGCAACAATGGCTCGGCAACAATGACTCGGGAGCTAATTTCTATTCTATCCATTTGGATAGAAATTGTAGAATAAATAATATTTATATAACTATTTCTAAATTCGAAAAAGTGCGTGCTATTTAGCACCAAGAGCTTTTTGCAAGATAAATGTAAATATATTTTCCATTCTCGTGTGAGTGAACGAAGTAGTAAATAATAAAGTTTCGTACAAGCCACGGGCGTTACTTGGTGTTTTGCCCCTCATACGACTTCGAAACCCTCAAACCAGAGGCTTAAGGGCAGTCATGATATGATAAGGCTCAGCTTACTGTCTTGATATGATGGATTAGTAAGATCCTTAAAATGTGTCAAAAACTGTTTAAAAGGGTTTCGTTCAAAGGCAACCCTATTGCAAATGATATTTATTCAGCGATCATGCATTTAATGACAGAGTATGAACTCGATTGGAATTATTTTTGCAACGGAACTGCTAATGGTGTTCCTGCCATGGCGGGAAAATGTCAGGCGTCAGTGTGGCAAAAATAAAAGAGAAAGTGTCATTTAATTTTCTTGGAATTCACTGTATCGTCCACCTGGAAAACTTCGCATCTAAAGATTTGAAAATCGGCCAGGTCCTGAAACTTGAAATAAAAGAGTATATTTTATAACAAGTAGATATCTAAATCAGAGACATTTATTCCAAGAGTTGGATGAAAAGTAGAATGTGTTCTTTGTTTTTAAGTTGATTGGTTCGTTTGCGTGCTTAGTCGAGGGGCTGTTTTAGGAAGATTTTTTGAGTAACGTACCGCTTTTGAGGTATTTATGTAAGAAAAAGGCAAACCGTTGATCATTACCGGGGGCTTGGTTGTGCTTTCTTGGTAGACGTGATCAAATATGATCGACCTGAATATCAAGTTGCAGAGGAAATATTTGATCGTCACTCAAATGTATTCTTATATTCAGGCATTCCAAACAGAATTAAGACTATGGGAAACTCGTATAAAAAACGATCAGTCGATCATTTTCCGCTTGTGAAATCATGTGGCACAGCTGACCAGAAAAATGAATGAATATTATCAACTTTTGCTGATGCCGACCTCGGAATTTAACAGTCTTGATGATTTTCGCGAAATGGACAAGATGAAAATAATATCCATTTTTCAAGAATCCATTTCATTTTAAGTAACTCGGGCACCAAGCCCTTTGCAAATGGAATTGATAGAGCTCCAATCTATTTGCTAGAACAAATTTAATGAGATTAATATTACATATTTCTACACACAATACTTCAAGAATTTGGACAAGTATCCTGATATAAGAAGCACGCAGCGCAAGTTTTGTGTACGTTTGGTTGCTCGTATTTATGCAAATAAATATTTTCCAATTAGAAAATTAATAAGAATAAACTTCACGCAACGCTTAGTGATGAACACTTCCAGTTGATTCTTAAAATAACTAACACGGATATGACCCCCGACATCGATAAGATTGTCAAGAATAAAAGACGTCAGGTCTCTGGATCTTCAAGATAATTCTATATAAATTCTTTGAATAAAACCTTATCATTACGAATATGAAGTCAATACTTCAGTTTCTAAATAAAGATCCCTACTATCATTTCCTATTGTATTTGAGACTGGCCCGCTAGCATACCCTTAATTTTGCAAATGGCCCAGAACAAAATCTAGTAACACCATTGTTCTAGGGTATGGAAGTTCGAGTTGGGTTACAGTTGTGAGGCTCAATTTATTTATTTACAAAATACGTGTACAGTCAGGACAATTCTCATAATGTTCACGATAAAACGCAGATACATATGAGAAAGAAATATAAACTATTACTTTATGCTAAATAGAAAAAAATATAGACGAAAAATGAAAAAGAAGAAGAAAAAAGAAAAGAGTTAGTTTAGTAGTTAGTTTAGAGGTAACTTTTCTTTTCTAAGCCATGTTCCATGTAGTTTATAAGTCCAATAAAGCATAAAAAACAGTGTTATTTGTTGCCTTGGTAGTTGGCATAAAGAGTTCAAAAGACCCTTGAGAGTATTATGTTTGTAATGTGTTATTTTTCATCTGAATTAGCACAGTAATGAACAAGCAAATCATAAAAGAACTGTGTGATTTAGGTATTAAATGTAACCAAAAAAAATGAAATAAATGTGTTCCGTATTTCTCATAATTATAGGGAAATTTTAAGATTTTTTTGTGAAAATATGCAATTTATTGTACTTTTTCAGTGTAATGTTCCTCAGTGCAAAACAATGAAATATATCTTAGACCACATAAAGATTTGTGAAGGAGATAGGAACTCTCTAGAATCCTGTTGTGTGCCAACAGTTCGGTTGGTTTCCAACTGGAACAACTGTACAAATATTGAATGTCCTGTCTGTATGCCTGTAAAGCTTGTGATGTATCACCTTGTGCAAGGTAAGTTGTTCCACTTAAATCACTTGATATTAAAGGTGAGCTGAAAGCTAATGTAAATCTCTCACATTAAATATCTGTCAAAAACAATTGCCCCAATTATGGAACCCCTCGTCTCAGGCCTCGCGTTGGACTAGCCCAGGGGCCAGCAACCCGCGACTCGCGAGCCACACGCGACTCAGTAGAATCACACTTGTGGAGTAGTAGGACTTATCTTGACGAGTTTGTCTTGAGTTGGACTTGTCTTGAGAAGTTTAGTAGTACTTATTGAAAAATTAATGCAAAATTGCAATTGCCCAACAAGTAAAATAATCCTGCACACACACCAAAATGTGCGGCAGATCAACACTCATCTACGTCACACTCAAAACCAATGTGAATAGAAACAGAAGCGCTTGCGACGTCACAGTCAGTGGGAGAACAGTCGTGAGTTTTTGAATTCAACGCTTTATAGTAATGAGCCACTTCGTGAAAAATCCCATCATGCAATCGAGTAATTTCAGGCAAATATTTGTTTATTATCACTTCCAATGCGTTGCGTGATGAGCACTGTGAAAAATCTTGAGCCTTATTATTTAACGTTTTCTATCATTTAATTTATATTTTAAGCGAGGCTATATAACCTACTGAAATTAGGTTTTTTCAATTAGATTTGTTTTAAGTTATAAAAAAACTGTTTCCGTTTTTTAGTAAGCTGATTTATATGTTCTGTTACTACGCAAAATAGAATCAATCAATCAAAAAATAGAGTAAAGGAATTTTTGAAAATTCCATGGAAATCACCAGAATAGGTAACGTCACGGTTGTCACAGCAACCACCGAGGCAAGCCGCACCCTAAAGATTGAGGCGCATTAAAACGGGTCTACTTTTCCTCAACGGCCAGCGAGGTCGGTGGCGCACTCATCCGGCGCCTTCATGAGTTTTAACTGGCCAGTCGAGTTCCGCACGCGAGCCATTCAAAATCACTCTTACGGTTCAATTAAAACCAACATTATTGTAGCACACGATAAACTAGCTGAAGTACCCAGAGTTACCCGGGTGTTTATCGTAATAATTTATTAGATAGGAAGAGGAATTTCATCTAATCCCGTCCTGCGGTAGAGATTCCTTCCATTCCCGCTCCGCCCCTCTCCGCGTTGCTCCCATGTGGAAGTACCTGGTCTTCCTCATTCACTTTCTCACTAAAAAAATATTTTTTTGGGGGGGTTCCTCCCATTTTCCATTATTCATTATTCAACGAGGTGTTAGTCTTCAATATCATATTCAACGATCATATTCAACGAGGTGTTAGTCTTCTTTAATATTCTTAAAATAACATTTCGGTTCTACAATTAGGAAACTGAAAAGGAAGAAAATTTCCAAAAAATGTACTCTGGGCTCTCTAGTTCATTATGACATTTAATTTTATTTATATGTTTGTAGCTCATTGTTTACAAAATGAATTGTTACATTCGTTTTGTAAAGTGTGAGAAAATTAATGAAATGTTTCAATTTTTCATTTAAACTGAAGTAAGTGAATTGGTGAAAGAACCTCAAAGTGCGGAAGAAAATGAAGAAACAAAACCAGAAGTAGAACAGAGGCAGATTCCAATCACCACGCCTATTCTAGTGAATCCTTTCAGTGCAATGTTAATGGTTGAGCAAACCCCATCTCCAGATCGCGGTGAAGACTCACCACCTCGAAAAAAAACGTCTTTAATACATGAATATATTTCTGATAAGAAGAAACAAAAAGAATTGCTGAATGTGATGTTTTTAATGTCGCATGCTTTGAGGTGTATTCTTCGGCATATGCGAGGACGACATCATGTTAAAAAGGCGAGTATTTTAAGTTTCTAATTAAGAGGTTTCCTTGTTATAAACTTTTTCAAAAATATACATGGAATTGAATTGTAAATACGAAAATGAAATTGTAAAATTGAAAAATTAGAAACATAGACTGTTAAAATTTGAAAGTAATATTTTATTAACATGATTTTGCAGTGAGAAGGAAACATATATATCCAGAATGAATAATTTAATGTAAACGAGTTTTTCCCAGTATCAGGGTGATATTGAGGGCTTCTTAACCTCCTTTCAATTAGTACAAAATATTTAGCGGCTTATCTAATAGTAAATTTTCGGGAGCTAAAATGACCAAACCATGACGCTTGCCACCCCATTTTCTTCTAGTTCTGAAGGCAGCACAAATGTGAACCTCTATCTCCATGACCCATATTACCCACAAGAGCTGTGTGTATAAGCACAGGGATTCTTTAATATTAACATTAGTAAGTAGTTTTGAATCAATCAGGGATGTATTTATAGTACGAAAAAATGTAATTCCAGACCACATTTTCTACTCCATACGTTTTCGGGTTCCTTTATTTTTCGAAAAGCACTTCATACAACATTTTCTTATAAAATATTTATTATATAACTCATGTATTTTGTTTTTCAGTGTTACATTCCACGCTGTGGAATTATGAGAGGGATATTAAATCATATGAGATCATGTCCAGGAAATAGATCATGTTCTACACCACAGTGTTCAACATTCAAGCTTATCATGAATCATTGGAAATATTGTGTTCTGCCAGATTGCCAAGTCTGTATATCTTCAAAAGGAATAGAAATGAATTTTGTTCATATGCGAAGTAAGTCAAATTATTTCATTTTTGTATTGTCTAACATGATTTATGAGTTAAAGAGTTGCTCTGGTAAAAGTCCTGAGATCTATTTCTTTCTTAATTAAGTTAAAATACCAGTGGCCTACTATTAAACACTAACAGTATAGGCCCTTGGATGAAAGGATCAAAAGCAAATGACAAAGATTATACAGTAAGAAACGAATGGGGCGAACGTATGTTTGTTTTAACCGTAATGGAATGGGAGATCCCAATCGCGCGATATTCGCACTTGTTAGTTTATTTCTCTTTCAACGTTGAAGTGGGCTGAAGTTGAGGGTGCAGAAATCGAGCGCAACCGCCCGATTTCAACGGCAACCCCAGCCGGTGCGCAGGCGGCCGGATGCTGCCGCATCGCCACGCCGTAGGTGCGCCCGGAGCGACCGACTACGCTTCCGAGGGTGCAGGCTGGAGACTCAGACGACGCCGTCAGCTCTTTGTGTCGGACAAACGGAAAAAAAAGTTTGGCAAAGCGACGCGATTGGTCGCCTACGTGTCACGCCATCGTCAGGGCTCCTATGAGCGTAGACCACGAGTTTGCATCACCACCGGTTGCCGAAATCGTTTCGGCAGAAATCTGAAATATCACTTCAATTACCAATTGCGAGGGATCGGCCGTTGTTGGCAGTTCACTTAGTGCACGAGAAGCCGGGAAGACAGACTCCCACAGCCACTCCGTGCGCTAATCGCGATCGTTTCTTTTACGGAACCGCACAGCCACCCCGTGTGTGAAGTAATAATCACGCGTCTCCCGGGCACAACACCGCTGTGAGGAACCGCTGCTTATGATCTGCTCTGGTGCGAAGACCACGGCGGACCGGCAACGAGCACCAGTGCACAATCGGTTGACCGTTGGGCGAAAGTCTGTGCGGCACCCCAGGGCTGGAGGCGAGGTTCGTAAAGATAGCGTAGCAAAGTTTTAAAAAATTAAAAATAACCTCCAAATTTGTCGCTTTTTTGTTGCTAATTTGTTTTGCAAAACTAAAATTTGTCGCTCTTCATCTGATTCCGCTATATAGACTCGGCTAACTTGAAAAATGTTTGGAACTATTGAGCGAACTATTGAAAACAAAATAGCGACAAATTCCCATGTAATTATTTTTTATTTAACTGTTAATTTTTTGGTTTTCTTGTAATTGTGGTGCTAACTTGATTTCAAGTTAGTCTATCTGTATAGCGGGGTCATTGACTGATTGATTTTAAGGACGCTTCAACAGCTAAGGTCATTAGCGCCCGTGTCAAATTATTTTATGACCAGTACACAATATTGTAGTGCCAAAATAACAAAGGAAAATTTAATTTTTGAAATGAAAAGCAAAGTAAAACTGAAAAATAAAGTATTCTAATAGAAGGGTTTGGCAGAAAAATGCCAGATAGTTATTTTAAAATCTCGGGGTAAAAGCCAATAGTTGGCATTATCATCTTCTCTCAGACAAGGCTGTAGAAGTTAGTCCCTCGTAAAAGATTAAAAAGCTTGAAGAGATAATATTCGCCATTTCTCAGAATCTCCGCTAGGGAGCTAGCAATGTGATGCCTTCGGCGGATATCTCTTATCTTAACACAGTGTAAGAGAACATGCTCCACAGTAAGATCTATTTTGCAGTATTCGCATATAAGGGATGGGTCCCCTTGGAAAAGATATCCGTGGGAGAATTGGCAGTGACCGATCCGAAGGCGTGTTAAAATGATCTTGCGCCGAGCATCACGAGATCAGGAAGACCAAGGATTTATGGAATCCTTGATTCTCGTGAGCTTAAAATCTGAGTTCTGCCACTCTGTTTGCCATTCACTGAGGATAGAGAGTTTAATAAAGAGCTTAATGTCTTCCGTGGGGACTGTGAAGATGTCTAAATCTCTTTTCTTCGTGGCGGACTTTGCTGCCTGGTCAGCTATTTCATTTCTTCTTATCCCCACGTGCCCAGGGACCCAACAAAAAAAATATAGTGGCGGATCAATAGATGATCGATTTGGTGTTGGATGGTCATTGTCAGCGAGTCACTAGACGAGGAGGAAATGGATTCAAGAGAGCTTTTGGAATCACTGCAGATCACTACTTTCTTTAATGATATCGATACAGCAAACTTAAGTGCCTCCAAGAGCGCATACTTCTCTGCAGTATAGACGCTGCACGAAGAGTAATCAAAAACCTGGCGTGGCTCCACTGCAGTAGAAAACACATCCAACTTCGCCGTTTTGAGAAGAGCCATCAGTATAAATGAAGTAATGGCGATGATACGTAGATTTTATCGCCTCAAATTCCGATAAGAATGTACTGGGGGGAGTTAAGAATTTAGGAAGGTTAGACAGTCTAAGATCTATTATGGGCCGGTGTAGTTTTCAAGAAGGAACAAGGTTTCGGAGGGGGGGGGTTCACAGGGTTGGGCAGTTTTATATTGAGCTTCTGTAAAAGCATACAGACGGACTGCCAGAGGATGGGGTAACGATGGTCTAAGTGCATACGAAGTCAAGTGGGTTAGATGGAGGACTGTTTGGTGTGAGGGAGTATCAATATTGGATAATTTCGGGCCATATGAGGCAATCAAAACCTTCGCCACCTTCGGCTCAGAGATGGATCTCCAGCCTCGGCCAAACGGCATTCAATGCGACTCGTGCGGTAGGCGTCTCTACTAATCCTTATACCGGCATTGCGTACAGGGACCGAATACCGAAATAATAGCGGTAAAGGTATTTATACCGGTATACAAATACCTTTACCTCTATTATACCTTTATTCAAAATACCTTTAAAAATACCGGTATAAGACGTCAAATACCGGTATTTTTTAGAGGTATTTTACCTTTATCCGACGTCTATACCGGTAAAATACCTCTATTTAAAGGTATTATACCGGTATTCTCTCATCAAAATACCGGGGAAATTCATTGTGATTTTTTCCGCTGAGATGGCTCAGAGGAAGCAACTATTTACACGGCAGAGTTTCTGACCGGGAGGTCCTAGGGTTCGAGTCCCGAGGGTGGCGGATTTTCGACACATATTCTAGCTAGGTCGAGTTCTGCCGTTGACTGGGAAGTCGAGTTCTGTCGTCAGACGGAGGAACCAGCCAACGGTCTTTCGCAGACATCAACACGAGCTCGTTCGCTGACCTTGGACCTCACGTCCGGGCGCAGAGCTTGGCGACACGTGATAGTGTTGAAAATTTATCCGTATAAATCTTGCCCTTTCTAGTAGCGATAAAAAATGGAGAAACGTGTCTTCTTATCCATAAATGAGTCTTCCCACGCATACCAAACTTCCTTCTTGCACGACTGTGTTTATCACTAAATACGATTATTTGCTTAAATTTGATCGTATCACTAACATTCCCGAAAACAATTTTTTCAGTTGGCCCAGTTTCCTTATTCTGCACCATAATTAATAATTATGTATGTATAAATTAATTATATAATTATTAATTATAACTAAAACAAGATTAAAAATTGACATTGAACGCTAATAGACATGAACTATTCTTAGGCGAGGAAACAGAAGCGTTATATTTAATTCAAAATTAATGATTGAAGCATGTTTAATTTACATCCATGTATTATTTAAGAAATTTCATTAAGAAAAAATATTAATAGTACTATATAATATTAATTAATTTTAATAAATATTTTAAAATATTAATACTAATTAAATTTTAAATTTTTGCATTAAATTTGTGTAAATTAATTTATAATTTTGTTTGTTAATTTATAAATTTATTTAAATTAAATGTTAATTTTAATTAAAAAGTAAAAATGTTAATATCAATAAACTCTTTTTTATTAATTAATAATGTTGGTATATATTTCTTATTATTAAGGAAGAAACACTCTTCTTGAAATTGGCTCCTCCAGATGCATTTTACAATGTAAGCTACCCGCGTAGAAGGGAACCCTTGCACACATGCAATGTTAATAGCTAATAATAATAGTAATAGTAATAATAATAATAATAGTAATAATAATAATAATAATAAATAATAATAGTAAATATAATAACTAATAATAATAGTAAAAATAATAACATATATATAATTTAAACAATAAATAACAATTATGAAATGATATTTGATTAATAAACATTTTGTGAGATATTATTAACTAAAGTAACCTATTTTTCAACATGTATGGATGGTAAGCTATATTTCTTCATTGAAAATACCGGTATAATACCGGTATAACCTTTATGGACGTCCATACCGGTATAGACGTCCTATAGAGGATAGAGGTATAAAAAAATAAAGGTATTTGAAAAAGGTATGGAAAAATACCGGTATTATACCGGTATTTTTTACCAGTATTCAATACCTTTTCGGTCCCTGATTGCGAATGGTATTTAATGGCCGGAGAGTAGATGGAGACGCTGGCCCATACACTATGCATCTGCAATCAAAAATAGGGCGGATGAGGGTTCTATACAAACGCAAAAGAGACACACGGTTTGCGACCCAAGAGCTACCAGTAAGAGTGCGAAGGAGATTTAAAGGTGATACACATCGGTCCTGCAGTTACGGATGTGTTTTCGCCAGGTTAAGCTCTTGTCGATTGAGAGCCCAAGGTAGGTTGTGGATTCAACAAATGGAAGCTGCTGTCCCCCCCCAAAAAAAACGGGGTGATTATGGAGGTGATGAATTCTGCAGAAGTGCATGCAGTTGGTTTTGGAGGTAGAGAACTTGAATCCTGTTTCATCGCTCCATTCCTGCAGTTTGTTGAACACAAATTGTAGCTGCCTCTCAATAACTTGCACGCTCTTGGAGGAGTAGCTAAGTCGTCAACGAACAGTGATGGCTTCACAGGCTCCCGGATATTGATAGCAATGGCAAACATAGTGTCGCTTAGAATCGATCCCTGGGGAACACCGTTTTCTAACTGATGGCTAAAGGATAACGCGTCACCAAGGTGGACGCGGAAAGATCTTGATGAAAGAAAACCTACTAGAAACAAATAGAGCCGTCCCTTAAGGCCCCAAGTATGTAAGGTGCGAAGAATGCCGTACCTCCAGGTGGTGTCATATGCTTTCTCTAGATCGAAGAAAATTGCTACCAGGTGCTGACGTAGAACGAAAGAAGTGGAAATCTGTGTGCCAAGGGTGACTAAGTAGTCCATGGTTGACCTGCACTTCCTGAAGCCACATTGGAGAGGTAAAAATAGGTTATTTTGTTCCAGAAGCCAGACGAGACGTGTATTTACTATTCGCTCTAAAAGCTTGGACACACAGCTTGTAAGCGAGATTGAGCGGTGACTTGAGGGGGTTGTTCTGTCCTTTCCTACTTTAGGGATTGGGAGAATAATGGCTTCACGACAAATCGTTGGTACGGCATGTTCAGCCCAAATCTTGTTGAAAATGCCGAGGAGAAAGGAACGAGCGTTTTCAGGTAGGTGTTTCAACATTTGATTATGTATCTGGTCTGGTCCTGGAGCAGAGTCTTTCGCACAAGCCAGGGCACAGGAGAATTCGTTCGTGGAGAAAAAAGCATTGTAATCTTCCTCCACGCGACTCGAGAAGTCTAATTTCCAGTCTTCCATTTTTCTTTTCGTTTTTTGAAAGCCAGGAGGATAGTGTACGGAGCTGGAGATGTGCTCGTAGTTAGAAGCCATTTCTTTAGTAATATCTTGTGGTAAAGAGATTGCCATTTACCAGAAGCCCTGAGATAGACAACGAAGGGAGTCTTCCCCCAGACTCCTGTCAGTCCTTTCTCCACACTACTTTAGGGGATGTACGGCAAGAGAGTGACGAGATGTAAGCTCTCCAGGATGCAGTCTTACTTTCCCGTATCGTCAATCCATCTCTGGCTCGGGATCTTTTATAATTTATTAGGTTTTCCATGGTTGGGAACCTACAAGTTTTGCAAAAGCCCTCTTCCAATAACGGACCGCGGTGGCACAGTCAGCATGCCACCATGGCACAGGGGGATGTTGTGGGTGGCCCGACGACTTCGGGATGGCAAATGAGGCCTCATGAAGGACGGCGTTAGTAAAATGGGCAACCATAGCATCATTATCGTTTGAGCAGTTTTCCGATATTCGTATTCCTTTCTTGAATTTTCCCACTCAGCTCGGTGGATTAGCCTGCGAGGAGGGCGGGCAACGTTTAGGTCGAGAATATGGAGATTGACCAGAATGGGAGAGTGGTCACTGCCATGCAGGTCGCCAAGGACAGTCCACTCGAAGATTGTAGAAAGAGAGGGACTACAGAGAGCGAGGTCTACGGACGAGAAAGTGTTTGAAGCTACGGAAAAGTGTGTGCTTTCGCCAGTATTTATTAGAATTACGTTTAGGTTATCAATGATATTAAGTATACTGCCTCTCGTGCACGACCTTGTGTCACCCCAGGAAGGGTTGTGGGCGTTGAAGTCCCCCACAATAAGAAAAGGTGCGGGCAACTGAGAGAACACTTCTTCCAGTTCTTTCTGTGACATGACTTGTCCAGGCGGGATATAGACGTTGTACGTGGTAACAGAAATAGTACGGAAATTCACACGAACGCAAGATATCTGGAGAGTGGAGTGGTTCGTATGTCTATTTCTTGAGATACCAGGGAGTCTGTGACAAAAGTGGCGACTCCGCCATGGGCGCGGAGGCCATCATTAACGTCTTGTATGTAGCAAGAAAGCCGCGTAGAGAGAGGGAGTGCTCAGAACGGAGATGTGTTTCCTGCAGGCAGATAACCACGGCTCTATGCATAGACATTATTAGTTTTAACTCATCTAAACGGGTACGAAAGCCATTTAAGTTCCATGAAAAGACAGCCATAGTTTCAAGATCTTAGGTTTCTTAGCTTCTAGGGTGGGTTTCGGGTTTCTTTTTCTTCTTTTTTCTTCTCTGTTGGAGAGTACTAGGCTGGTTCGTGCGGAGTTCCTGGATCCCTGCAGATTCGTCTTGACTACTGCTAGAGATAGTCGCATGTGTTGGGAGACCACGGTCCCTTGAAACAGGCAACCTAGATCTAGAAATAGGGCCTGTCGGCCTCGGTTCCTCTTGATGCGTTTATAGAAATATTTATGCTTTTGGTTTCCATTTTTGTTTCTGATTGGACAAGATATTTGGGGTCTGCATCTCCGCCGATGTCATCAAAGGACACCTGACAGGCAGCGTCGCGCACAGAGGAGTCTTTACGTGTCTGCGTTTCAGAATTTACTTTATTCTGTTGACCCACGGTGTCAGCAAAACTTCGGGTCATGTCCACGGGGTTTCGCGTCTGGTACCGACGTCGTGCCACTGGAAAGGAAACTTTCTCAGAGACCCAGATTTTCTGGATCTCCCTTTCTCATATGAAAATGGGGCACTGGTTAGAATTTGATGGGTGCTTTCCACAACAGTTCACGCACTTTGCATTTGCGGAGCAGTTAGAATCGTTATAAGACTCCCTTCCACAGGCAGACTGCGGCGCTCATGCAGCGATGTTGCGTTTGGCCAAACCTCTGGCATTTAAAACAGCGCAGAGGGTTTGGAACATACTGCCTGACGCGGAGATTATAGAAACTACATATTATTTTCTCTGGTAGAGATGTACGGTCAAAGGTCAGTATCAGCGTTGAGGTAGGGGTGAGTACCCCATTTACTCTCCGCTGGATCCTGTAAGTTTCGGACACACCATATGGTTGGAAGAAAGCTTTTAAGTTTTCTTTTGATTCGGATGAAATGTCTTCATGGTTTACCACACCCTTGCAGAGGTTTAAGGTCGGGTGGGCGGACACATGCTTCTGGAGGCCGGCTATTTCTTTTAGATCAGTGATTTTGCTGTTTTCGTCAGAGCGACATTCGAAAAGAATTGTGCCATTTCTTTGACGAACCTCCGCCTGAAATTTGCCAAACGTTTCGATTTCTCTAGCAAGTTTGATCAGGCTGACACTTCACTGGTTCGTTGTCATTTTTACATGCCATGACGAGAAAATGGGGCTTAGTAGGTCTATAAGAGTCATTACAAAAATTTTCTCAAGATTCAGTTTCACCAACAAATCTCCTCTTCCTAACGGAAGAGGGTGGGGAAGGTTTTTTATCCATTAAGAGGATATCAGATTCATCCCCGTGGTCCCTACCCATCACGGAGCCCGACAAGGGGACACTCCATCGGAGTGCCAGGGTTGCCACGGGGATATAGTAGGGGTGTTACCACAGCGCTGCACCGCCGTGGATCCCCCCGCTCACCCTGGAGTTCAGTACAAGACCTATTCCAAGCCGGTTGATCAGGAGTGGGTTAGCTCCCGACCGCCCGTCTAGAGTCCGTAGCCAAAGTAAGTGTATTGAGACCTACAAGGAATGTTCCCCAAAATACGTAAAAGCACGTATCCCTGAATGCCAAGAAAAGAGTAACACGAGGAGAGTACTTGGGAAACAGACTGGCCCCTCAACCGTCAAGACACACATTCTTTCCGAAACGGGTCGTCATGCACGGCAAACACGTGGGTGAGCGTTCAGTATACAGAGGGAGCCAGTGAAATAGAAGTGGGAGAAGAAAAGAAGCAGGATGTTATAAAAGAATGAGAATGAACAATGGGGAGAAGAAAAATGACTTGTGAAAGAAAGGAATAATTTAGAGCCCTCATTGCATCCCCCCGTCAGGACGTGGACCAACCCACATCGACGGGTATAGCGGGGTCAAATGAAGAGCGACAAATTAGCAACAAAAAAGCGAAGGGGCGAAAGGGCGCTTCAACTACTAAGGTCATTGGCGCCCATGTCAAAGTATTTCTAAAAAATCAATTAAAGTTTATTAAAAGGGTTGCTGGTGCAACTTTCCAGCTAATTTAAAAGCTCATATATACCCTAAAAGGAAACCATCCATTACGCATAAAAAATTCAGGTAAACAAAACAAATTTTAAAAACAAATCTGGGGCAGAGAAAATATTTATTGCCCTTATATGTCAGATAAAATTATATATTCCGCTTTCTCTCAAAAAACAAAAAAGCTTTGAGAGCGCGGAATCGTCATCTCCAAGCACCTCTCGTGGAGAGTTGCCCAGACCATGTCTTCGTTGGCTGCCAACAAATTTCAAACACTGCAGGAGGACGTGTTCCACAGAAAGATCCGCCCTGCATCTATCACAGGTAAGAGGATACTCACTCGAAGGAGGAAACTGTGAGAAAAGTGGCAGTGTCCGATACGAAGACGGGTTAAAATAACTTTCTCGCGCCTAGAAAGTCTGGATGAGGAACGCCAAGAATTGACAGAATCATTTATTGCACTTAGTTTATAGGTGGTATTGTACCACTGTTTGCCACGCTCTTAAGATGGATCGTTTTAAAGAAGCTTTAAAATCAGACGATGGTACAAAAGGAATGTCAACACCGAGTACTCTCCGTCGCCGATTTCGCCACCCGATCAGCCATCTCGTTTCCCACGATTCCCACATGGCCTGGGACCCAACTCAGTACCAGGTCATAGTGGTGAGACAAAAGGCGATGGATGAGGTTTTGAACTGATTGCGTCAGGTAGTCTGATGAACGGTAGACAGCGTGTATTGAGCTGAGAGAATCAGAACAGAGAACTACTCGGCGCAAACTCGTTGACTCGATGTATTTTAGGGCTTCAAGAATTGCATACATTTCAGCAGTGAAGATACTGCACTGAGAATGTAGCCGATATGATTTGGTGGCTCTGATACAGTAAAAACTACATGCCACTGTGCCATTGCACGATGAACCACCTGTGTACAAGAATACATGATCTGGATAGGCTATCATGTCCTGAAAATGCATCTGGTAAACAAGAGGGCTAGTCGTTTGTTTGGGAAGCTTGGATAGTCTGAGATCAATATTCGGACGGAGGAGTTTCCAAGGGGGAATGGGGTGACGGGGGTTTCACAGGGGTGGGAAGATCAACATTAAGGTCACGCAAAAGATTTCGCAATCGAATACCTGGAGGGTGAGGCAGTGATGTTCGAAGAATACAGGAAGTTTCATACTTAGGATGGGTAATTATTTGGCGACAAGGATGATTAGGAAGTCCTGATACTTTAGCACCGTAAGATGCTAATAAGATGTCCCGCCATCTTTTTAAGGAGGGCTCACCAGCCTCGGCTAGAAGGCACTCAATGCGGCTGGTGCGATACGCACCAGTTGACAGACGGATACCAGCGTGGTGTATACTACGTGGTGTATTGATGGATCGCAGAGTGGAGGGAGCTGCCGAGCCATACACCTCACTACCGTAATCCAAAACTGAGCGGATGAGTGATCTATATAACCGCAGTAGGGTAGTGCGGTCGGCACCCCATGATGTACCATTCAGAATTCGAAGAAGCTTAAGGGGAGAGACACATCTGGTTTGTAATCCACGGATATGAGCACGCCACGTTAGGGACTTGTCAAATGTAAGCCCCAGGAACATAGCAGATTCAGCGAATGGGAGCTGATTTCCTCCCAGGTAAAGAACTGGGTTGCTATGCAAATGGAATATCCTACAAAAATGCAAACAGGTACATTTAGTAGCAGAGAAATTAAAGCCCGTTGACGTGCTCCATTCGTGGAGCTTGTTGAGCACCATTTGGAGTTGCCTCTGTATCACACTGATGCTGCTGGATGAACAGAAGATGGCAAAGTCGTCCACAAACAACGACGCCTTTACTGGTTCTCGCACGGTTGACGCTATGCCATTGATGGCAAACAGAGTGACACACAGGACTGATCCTTGGGGGACACCATTTTCAAGAGGGTGACTACGAGAAAGCCTATCACCCACACGAACACGGAAGGATCTGTTCGAAAGGAAGCTTTGAAGGAATAGAGGAAGCTTCCCCCTAAATCCCCAAGAGTGGAAGGTTTGCAGAATGCCATGCCACCAGGTGGTGTCGTAGGCCTTTTCTATGTCGAATAATATGGCCACAAGATGTTGCCTCAAGACGAACGTTGTACAAACAGCTGTTGCCAACGAAGCGAGGTGGTCCAAGGTTGAACGGTTTCTTCTAAACCCGCTTTGGATTGGCGTCAACAGATTTTTATACTCCAAGGTCCAGACCAGACGTTGATTCACCATGCGTTCCAGAACTTTGCATACGCAGCTTGTGAGAGAGATAGGTCGATAACTTGATGGCAGTGATCGATCTTTGCCTTCTTTGGGAACTGGAACGATGATGGCTTCTTGCCAAAAGGTAGGGATGGTGTGCTCTTCCCAAATACGGTTAAAGAGTCGGAGAAGAAATTGCATGGCCATTTCGGGAAGATGTTGTAGCATTAAGTTGTGAATTTGGTCTGGGCCTGGTGTGGTTCTTTTCGCAAGCATTAGAGCAGAACTCATTTCAAACATGGAGAAATGGGTATTATAATCCTCATGAGCTCTGCTAGAAAAATCCAAAGTGCGGTTTTCCATTCTTTCTTTGCGAAGAATGAAGTTTAGAGCATAGTTTGCCGAACTCGACATGTTTTCATAATGAGCGGCAAGTACCTCTGCAATGGCGTCTCGAGCTGTGATAACCTGACCATTTTTTAGAAGACTTGGCACAGAGTTTGAGGAAGGATATCCTTTGATTTGACGCACCTTCCTCCATACCAGACGTGGTGGCGTTTGGTAGTTCAAAGAGGAGACGTATGACCTCCATGATGCATTTTTACTTTTTAAAATGGTTCTCCTCGCCTTTGCTCTGCACCTTTTGTACTCGATTAAGTTATCCGCGGTTGGATAGTGTTTTAATCTCGCCAAAGCTTTCTAACGAGCACTAACAGCCCTTGAGCAATCCGAGTTCCACCACGGGACGAAAGGATGTCGCGATTTACCAGTCGACTTGGGGATTGCAATGTCCGCAGCTCGTAATACAGCTTTGTTAAAATGTGCTGCCATTTCTTTCACACTGACAAACCTCCTCCGATACACTGACGTTCGCTTGGAATGTCAGCCAGTCAGCACGTCCGACACACCGTTGAGGGGGGGGGGCAACCCACGGGCTAGCCCACAATGTGGACGATAATCGGGTAATGGTCGCTTCCGTACAGGTCATCTAGGATGGACCATTGCAGAACGGCTGCAAGAGAAGGGCTGCAGAGTGCTAGATCGATACACGTGCTTGAGTTTGTGGCGACGGCGAAGTGCGTTGGTTCACCGGAATTCAGAATAACCAGGTTCGCTCAGTCTATAACCGATTCCAATACACTACCTCTCGGACAAGTGCGGGAAGAGCCCCAGAGAGGACTGTGGGCATTTACATCCCCGACTATCACAAACGGAGAGGGCAGTTGGTTGATCAAACCCAAAAGTTCGTGAGCAGATACACTCACTCCTGGAGGGATGTAGATATTGCAAACAGTGAGTGTGAGGGATGGAAGGTGCACCTGCACACACACACTGCTTGGAAGTCGGTCTGAAGAGGTATCTCTGAAGACAGCAGCGAATTATGAACCAATGAAGCGACTCCGCCATGAGCACGGAGGCCATCATCCACATCGAACCTGAAAGGGGAAAAATCACAAAGAGACAAGGGACGGCTCGGAGTAAGATGAGTATCTTGAAGACAGATTACAAGACTATTGTGACGGGACAACAACAGCTTGAGATCGTCCCGCCGCGAGGAGTAACCATTTACGTTCCATGACATAACAGCCATGGAGAATAATTAGTTTTCTTTTTTCCTCCGGCGTTGGGAGCCGGATGATCGGGATTCCGCCCCAACGGGAGTTTCATCCGAGGACGAAACCTCCTTGACATTGCCGGAGGGGCTGGGTGCTCGCTCAGAGCGAGTTTCGTTAGGTGTTGTTGCCTTTTGTTTTCTATTGACCGGGTCTGAAGTAGGTGTACGTCTGTCAACTTCCATTGAAACATTAGAAAAAGGTTTGGTCTTCTGCGAAGGCTGAGCTCTTCTTTCAATTTTCTTGTATTTTGTCGGGATAATCACTCTCCCACCCTGCAGGGGTGATGTATCCACAGGGAGGTCCAGTGGAGACACCTGACAAGCGAAACTCACAACTAGGGGGATAGCTCGTTCCGTTTGACAACCCGCTGCTACCCCCGGAGTCCTAACCTTCACAGCGGCGGAGAACGAGCGAGACAGATCAACGGGGTTCCTTGATAGGTACCGACGTTTGGCCTCGGGAAATGATACCTTCTCAGCAGCTCGGATCTTCTGGATTGCCCTCTCTCTCAAAAAGGTTGGACATTGTTTGTAATTGGCCGGATGATCACCTTCGCAGTTAACACAATGCGGTGCAATGGCGCAGGGTGTAGGTTCGTATGTAGATCTCCCACACTTACCACACACGGGGGTATCTGCCATGCACCGCTGCTGTGTGTGGCCAAACCTCTGGCACTTGAAGCACCTCAAAGGGTTAGGGACGTACTGTCGGACGCGGAGGTTATAAAAACCGCACGAGATCTTCTCAGGGAGAGTAGGAAGATTAAAGGTCAAGATAAGAGTGGAAGTGGGGATTTCTCGCCCATGCTCCCTCCTCAATAGTTCTCCAAATCAATAGTTCCCTCCAAATCAATAGTTCTCTCTGGACATCGCCTCTTCCTTGCGGAAGAGGGCGGGGGAGGTTTAGTATCCATGAAGATGGATATTGAGTTCATCCCCGTGGTCCCCACCCAACACGGAGCCCAACAAGGGGACCCCAACATCGGAGCCCAACATCGGAGTGCCAGGGTTGCCACGGAGATATAGTGGGGGAATAGCATAGCGCTGCACCACCGTGTATCCCCCCACTCACCCTGGAGTTCAGTACAAGACCTAGTCCAAGCCGATTGATCGGGAGTGGGTTAGCTCCCGACCGCCCGTCTAGAAGAGTCCGAGGCCAAAGCTAGCGTGTTGAAGCCTACAAGGAATGTTCCACAAAATACGTAAACAACGTATCCCTAAGTGCAAAGCAGAACGTAGCACAAGGTAAGTAGTGGGGAAACAAACAGACTCCTCAACCGCCAGGACACACATTCCCTCCGACACGGGTCGCCATGCACGGCAAACACATGGGTTGGCGTTCAGCATACAGAGGGGGCCAGTGAAATAGAAGAGGGAGAAGAAAAGAGAAAGGATGTAATAAAGGAACGAGAATGATATATGGGGAGAAGAAAAAATGTCTGGTGAAAGAAAAGAATACTTGAGAGCCCTCTCTGCATCCCCCCGTCAGGACGTGGACCAACCCACCTCGACGGGACACCCGCCGAGGAATCGCCACATCCACGTCCTTCGAGCCGATGGAATGCGTAGCCCACGCGCCTTCCCACGGTAAGATCCCCAAGTAAATTGAAAGTCAACGAAATGTTTCACTGCCTTATGCATGGCACGGCCTGAATTCACTCATAATTCCATCCCCTACACCCATTTTAGCACATCCGCGCCAATTATCGAAATAATAATGAATGACTATTGATCAACCACGATATACCTGTCGTGGCTAAGTTGCAATAATAATAAGAATAATAACAATAATAACAATAATAACAACAATAATAAGAACAACAATAATAATAAATTCTACAAAAGTGTAGAAATAGAGATCAGCGAGATGTGGAGGATAAAAGCACGGATTTTAACGTTAGTTATCAGAGCTCCATGATTTGTTTCGCGAAATCGGTATAAGAACTTATCCAAAATCCAAGACGATTCAAAAGACTGTGAAGTGCAAGTAATTAAGTTATTAGCATCAGCCCATTACTTGTGCACAGTATTATAGAGATACCAACCATCTGCTCCTTAGGAAACTAGTTACAATCAGTACAAGATTTGGTATTTAATCGATACTTAACATCTCAATCCAGAGGTTTGGTTAATAATAATAATAATAATAATAATAATAATAATAATAATAATAATAAAGCCCGTGTGGTGTCCGTTTTTTTGTAAAATAGCGCCACGGGGTCTCCCCCTGTCGTAAAAGGCGACTAACGGGAGTAGCTGTCCGCTGTCCCTCCATTTGAAATTGATCCATCTTTCATTCGCCATTCCTTTTCCACTATTCCATTTATTTCTTTGCCAAAATGATACCTTAGCTGTCCCTTAGTCGTTTCCCGATTCTGTTCCCAAACTATCTCCTATCCACTTCACCCTTTTCTTTACATCCCTCGAAGACCAGCCCTGCGTGGACTGAGAGAAGAGCTACGGCACGTGGGGGAAGGGCAAAGGCACTTTTGAATGTCGGCTATTAGGACAATGGCAACCTGCCAAATTGGATGCCTATCTGTTCTTCTCAAAGCTGGAAAGTGACCTGTGTTCCTGACTGCCGGAAAGGGGATCGGCGAACCAACTGGCAACTGGTAGATGGGGTAGCACCCGAAATAGCCACCCCTGTGTTTTTGAGGGTTGTAAGTGCCTGAGCTAAGCCTTTAGGGGTTAGGTGAAGTGCGCTGATGGGGCTCTGGCTTAGAGGCGAGAGGTGCTTCCGCTTTCGACTTTTACCCGGTCCACCGGTGGAGAAGCAGTTATGAGAAGAAGTAAAACGATTCGTGACGCATGCGACCCTCACTTGCAAGGCGGCGCTGCGAGTTCTGGCACCGGGCTCGCAGTGAGAAATGTGCTACCTGTGCCAGTGAAGAGCAGTGGAGCCTCCTCATACCATCCAAGAAGGTGTGGCGCTGCACCATTTATGGCGATCACAACACAAACACTGGGTGTCGCAGCTTGGGTGAGACAAGAGCTCACCCCATCCGACCTCAGAACAAACGCCAGCGCATGAAATGGACTAAGGAGTTAAATATCTCCATTATGCATGCGTACTTTTTGGCTACTAGGCTTGAAGCGGACATGGAGGGATACAAGGCGTGATTTCACGAAGAATGGTTATAGCTGCATCCGAACATACCGGTTTCCGAGCAGAGAGTGTGCGACCTGCAGCGCACCATCATTGTAACGAACTTTCTGTCAAATGCAGAAATAAATACCATTAGGGAGAATGTAAGAGCATCCTTATGTGTTGAGAATAGGAATGTGACTGATGAAGGAAGAAATCATGAAGATCCACAAGCTAATCAGGAGTCTGTGGAGACGAATTCTGATGCATCCTGCCTCTTAGTTTCTAAACAATTCTCTTGGGCTGTGCATTACGAAGCCATGAAGACATACTATCATGGTATACCCTTATCCTCCCGACCATGGATCCCACGAGTGGGATATGGGCCGCGATGGAAGGTACAAATGGATGGTGGTACATTGCAGAGATGGAAGCGGTCTATATCTAACTTTCTAACTTTCTGAAGGTTGATGTAGAACAATCAACATCGCTTGAGGAAGTGGTAAGCTATGTGTGCAGACTTTGCTGTTGTTCAGCGACTTGGTAAACGTGTACAAGATCAATTGAAAACATCGAAAGACGCCGTACAGTCTGCTAAACCCACCAAACCCCCATAGTTGAGACGTATTGAATGCAAGATCGAAAGATTCCGGCGAGACATCGACACCCTGACAGCCTTCTTTACAGCTACTGAGAACGCAACTAGATAGGTCTCCAATGCAGTGAAGGGGATTGGACGAAAAATGAGAATTCGAAGTACCCAGCCGAATTTTGAGTAGTTTCGAGACAGACTTGAGTACCTGAAACAGCACGTCGCAACCCTTGGGTGTCGTATAAGAAGATATCACAAAACAATGAAACGAAGACAACAGAATACTATGTTTTCATGCGACTAGATTAAATTTTTCAGGCAACTTAAAGATCAAAGAATGTTGCCAGAAACAGTTAAAAGCTCCGAGATGGAAGAATATTAGAGTAATATATGGAGCATTTCCAAGACCCATGATGGTGGAGCTTACTGGATAGCAGAAGAGGAAGAGAAGTGTTGTGATATACCACAAATGTACTCGACTAATATTACACGGAAAGATATCTTCAATTCAATCAGGAAGACACAGAATTGGAAAGGTATTGGCCAGGTACTGATGAGATACAAAACTTTTGGTAGAAGTATTTCCCATGTACTCACGCGGTCTTTGCCAGGTGGTTTCAAGCTTCATTCAACGATCCAACTATCATTCCGGCGTCTTTTACTGAAGGAGTTACGTTTATGATAAGCAAGTCTAACAATCCTAAGGCTCCGACTAACTATCGACCCATCACTTGTCTCCCCACAGTATATAAGATTTTTACATATGTGCTAGCTAGTATGCTGAATACCCATCTGAAAGCCCACAATCGTCTGATACCAGAGCAAAATGGTTGCAGAAAGGGTGCTCAAGGTTGCAAAGAATTATTCATAGTAGACAGTATTGTAGTCAATCAAGCTAAAGAAGACATCGCAACATTTCTGTTGGATGAATCGACTATACCAAGGCCTTCGACTCAATACCTCATTCGTGGCTTTTGTATGTACTTCACCTCTACAAAGTAAATGCCCAATATGTGAACCTAATCCGACAATGCATGGCAACTTTGCGTACAAAAATAAAAGCCTCCTTTTCTAGAGGCAGCTATACCACCAAGGAACTGAGGATTAAATGAGGAATTTTCCAGAGAGATAGTCTAAGTCCCTTATGGTTCTCCCTAGCTCTAAACCCGCTCGCCAGATTGTTAAGAGATTCGGGTATGAGATATGAAATCACCAAATATCCCCATATCCTCTTTAATCATCAGTTCTACATGGACGATCTCAAGTTGTACGCCAAAGATAAGAACTAGCTTTTCATCGCTGCTTGAACTTGTAAAGACCTTCAGCGATTCTATTTGTATGGAGTTTGACATTGATAAATGCGCTGCAGTGCACGTGGAAAGGAGAAAATCCTTGACGCGGACAAACTCACCCTAATGTGTGGCACTAATATCGAAGAACTTGGGCAAGAGGATATTTATAAATATTTAGGCGTGCATTAACTTCTGAGCACAAGTGAAGCAAAGATGAAACATGATATTCAAAATAAAGTCTTGCAAAGTGTCGCAAAAATGTGTAAAATTCTTTTAAATGGAAAAAACCTCATGTCAGCTATCAACACTTGGGCACTACTGTGGTGGTTCCGTATTTCCTCCTGCTCTCTCTAACCTATTCTTTCTTTACTCTATCCATTAAATAAGTATTATTTTAAATGTTAGCCCTAATATGTGAGTTACGGAGTACCATCATAGAAAATTTTATAATTAGGTCGTAAGGGCGCGGACTGATCCTCTATAGGAAATCAAAACAATTATTATTATATGAAAAAGGAAAGGAAATCATCAATAACCCAGTTTTCAAGTAAATATCAGCGTTCTGTCATTTATTGCCGCTTTACTCAGTGATCTCTTTGCTAATAAAACAAAACACAATGCAACACAAGATAACAATGTAACAATATTCCTTACGTACTAATGCAATTATATCTACATTCATGCATCATACATTACCTCCATTTTCATCCTAACTTCATTAATTAATTACTTACTTACTTAACGATAACGAAATTCAATAAACAAAATTTATTCTGACATACTCATTATTAAACAAAATCGTAACATTCTATCTCCACTAACTTACTATTTATTACTTCCTCGCGTGAAACAAATTTATAATATTTTATTGCATTAATGTTTCAATTGCTCAAAAACCGTTTTGCGTGAATAAAATTTATAATACTTTATCTGTTAAATTTCTTTTACTTAAAGAAAATGTTTGCGTGAATGATTTCCATAATATTCTATTTGTTAATATTTCTTTTACTCAAAATATTTTGCGTCGTCACGTCTTAAATGAATTAAACTAAAACACATATCTTGACCTTCCCATATTAGCTCCAATGTAGAATCAATTATAATTGTTTATAAGTACATCCCTTTCGTTGCACTCAGCAATCGAGCTCTGCACAATTCCATTTTCTCCTTTCAGTACAGTCAAGTTTTTAAATTTATTAAGATTTCGAATTTCTATTTGTGACACGCCAGCCGTCACGAAAAAACGCCTTAAATTGTCCTCAAACATTTCAATTGCGTAGTGTAGAGGCATCGGCACAAACAGAATTTCTGAGTCGGCACAATGACGTTGCTGTGGTTGTCCATCAGGCCCTGGCTGCAAAGCCAGAGATTGTAGAGAAAGAGGTCCCATACTACAAGTTCAAGCCGGATTCAGTTCTGGACATGAAATGGTGGAAGCTCTTGTGAAATGTTGCAGTCAACACTGATCGCAGGGTCGAAGCCAACAGACCTGACATAATATGGGGAGACAAGTTTTCACGGAAATGGATTATAGTCGACATAGCTATCCCTCTAGACCGAAATATAGCTGCTTCCATTGTCGAGAAGAAGCGAAAACATCAGGCCTTGGCTATTGAACTGAGTGACATGTGGCAGTATATGTTGAAGTAGTTCCTTTGGTTGCCTCTACAAATGGACTGGTCTCTGAAGAAGTAACTTCATCGCCTGCGAGGCTTGACCTTAACAACTGGCACATTCAAACAATGCAAAAGGCTGTTCTCCTGAGTATTGCACGCATCGTGAGGAAGTTTTTATTGATATAACATCACCTGACTTCACCGTCCAATCCTGACCACCTGAGTTTGCAAGCGAAGCAGGCACTTCGGTTCTCTAAAGGCCCCGGTGTCGACTGTATGGCACCGCGCTAGGCGAGAGACTTGAAAATAATAATAATAATAATAATAATAATAATAATAATAATAATAGCAATTGTAATAATGACAATAATAACTACAACAACAATTCACCTAGGGAGTACATGACCCCGTAGTTGGTGGTAGAGCCTGAGTACCCCCACGAACCTAAGAGCTATGTTGGCGGTAGCCTAGCTAATGGTAGGGCCTCCCTTGCTGAATAGGTTGAAGGTGAAGTTCTCCAGAGGAGAGTCTCAACAGCATCTTCGAAGACGAAGACGAGCTGGATTTTGAAGACCCCGTTTTCATCCTAGACTTATTGAGATTTGCAAGGCTAGTACGAAGCCGTGGAGTACGTGCTTACAAATCCACAGCAGATAGGAAGTGGTAGAAACAAGAAGTATTCCAATTAACAGGGGATTTTTTTGTCTATTTAAGGTCGCATTAACTACGAGGTCATTTGCGAGCCCTATTGATTTAACGTTGGGAGTGTCTGAATATTGAATGAAGAGATTCGGTGATTATGAGGGGTGAGGTCGAACAAATATAACCGCCTGAGATGGTACTCGAACCCACGATCCTGCGGCCGGAGATTGCCCCAGCACTACTACCTTAGCGATCTCAGCCACCCGGATTGGCAGAGGAATTTTGCAAGGAGACTCGCTATTTCCCTGCTGTTTTGCATTAGTTTGATTCAACCATCAAGACAATTATCGCACATTGACTTTGGTTATAAGCTCCATGGTAAAGAACGACCAGTATTTCATTTGTATTACAAGGAGGATCTTCAAGAGTTTCCTAAGAATAAAGCAATTCTCTCACAAATTATGTCTGTCATCAATGATTTTAACAATGATTTCTGTATGCAGTCCTCTTTGAACTCCGGGAATAAAATATCAGCAATTGGCAGTTTGTAGTAGTAGAGCTCTTGGAGTGATACGAATATTCAGTCATGCGGGTACCCAAGACCCGCATATGCGGGTATTATAACGGGACAAACCCACCCGCATGCATATGGGTACCCGTATCATACTCATACCGTGCAATACGGGTCGCGGGTTTTTATTGATACACGAACTTGTTCTGGGTTGTGGATTCTGTCGTCCAATTTGCTGTCTTCCAGTTTGTGCATGTCGTCCTTTCCGTCCAAGTCGTCCTTTCCGTCCAAGTCGTCCTTTCCGTCCAAGTCGTCCTTTCCGTCCAAGTCGTCCTTTCCGTCCAAGTCGTCCTTTCCGTCCAAGTCGTCCTTTCCGTCCAATTCGTCCTTTCCGTCCAAGTCGTCCTTTCCGTCCAAGTCGTCCTTTCCGTCCAAGTCGTCCTTTCCGTCCAAGTCGTCCTTTCCGTCCAAGTCGTCCTTTCCGTCCAAGTCGTCCTTTCCGTCCAAGTCGTCCTTTCCGTCCAAGTCGTCCTTTCCGTCCAAGTCGCCCATTTCGTCTTACCGTCCTTTCATTTCGTCCTTTCTTCCATTTCGTCCTTTCTTCCATTTCGTCCATTCGTCATTTCAGTCCTTTTGTTCATTTAGCCCTTGCCGTCTTTTTCGTCCATTTCATTCTTATCATCCATTTTGTTCATTTCCTCTTCGTCAATTTCGTCATTTCTGACCATTTCGGCCTGTCGTCCTTTTAGTCCCTTTTGAAAAGAATTTGTATTACTGCTGAAAAATAAATAAAAACTTAGATCAGACCCGCGACTGTAAGGCCGACCCGTATTTTATTGGTGACCCGTATGACACGGGTACCCGTATGAATGCGGGGTGGGTTGGACCCGCACTTTTCTGAGACGGGCGGGAGGGTGGATTGACGGGTCTGCGGGTATTAAGAGTCTGTAGCCGAGTACAGTTTCGAACTAGTGGACTGTCTGAGCAAGATATGCTAATCATGGATCCAAAAACAGAAAACAATACACACACTTTGTGTCACGTAAGGAAGTATGAAGAGGCCTCAGACAAATTGAAGTCACCTGGCACAATGCAATAATTGGGATGGGAAAGTATGTAATCAGTCATAAAAATGATATACTAATGATACATGTCATTAAATCTGACCGAAGAATGTTATTCTGCAGACACAACTTCTGATGCTACGTAACATGAAATGTGAGTCACAAAAAATGTAAAATAAATCGTGGGGAGACAAACCACTCCATGGACAATATTTAAAAGGAATGGACAAGGAACAGATGAATCATTTATGTGGCTTAAAAGGGGATGGATGAAACCAAAATCGGAAGTACTGCACGGAAATAGCTGCCCAAGATCAGGAGTTGAGAACACATTATGATTAAGTGGATCTCAAAATTTCTGAAGATGATGATGGAAATGGCACGTCTGCCAGGAACAAGTAGAAACCATTGAGCATATCATCTCAGCTTGTCCAATTCTAGCAAAGACAGAATACATGAAAAAACTCGATAGTCTGTAGTTACCTCCACTGGCAGATCTATACTGTCCTCGAAGTCCCAAACACAGCGCCAAGTGGTACGAACGCTCATCAAAACCAGTGACGTCTGTTGGGCAATACTATATGATCAATAAATTCAAACTGATCGCACGATTGCAGCAAACAAACAGGATATTGTTATCCGGAATTTGAAGAAAAATTGTATCTACTTGTAGATGTGGCTGAGCCTGGCTATCAAAACTGGTAACCAAGACGTCAGAGAAACGTCAAAGTTTGGATATCGAGATCAGACGAATGTGAGGCGTAAAAGCACAGATCGTCCCGATAGTTATCGGAGCTCTGGGATTTGTTCCGCAAAATTTGTGAATGAACTTGGCTAAACTCCGAGGTAACTCAAAAGTCTGGGAAGTGCAAGAAATTGCGTTATTTGGAACAGTCGACATTTTGCGCGAAGTATTATAGAGGCACCTAGTCTCTAAGGAAGCTCCTTAGAAAGCTGGTGGCAACCTGGAGTATTTTATATTTAACCGACTCATAACATTTTTAGTCGAGTAGTAGAGGAAAAATAACAAAAACACTATGCTGCATTTTATAACTTTTGGAACGAGGTTTCATGACAAAAAGCTGATTCTAAAACTATTTTTCATTCTTATTTCAAATGTGATTTTGATTTTCAAATGTGATTTTCTGTAGCAAGTAAGGTTTTTGCGCGAAATTTTTATTTTTTAAACTTTCTTTAAAACGGCACGGAACTTTTTCTCTAAATTTTCTCCTCGTACGTATCAAGGGAAGGTAAAAACTATGGTGTTAGTTCCATTTTCAGGAACTGTTTTTTTTTCGAAAATTACATAAAGTTATCATTTTAAGACTGCCAAATTGAAGGTAAGAGATTTTTGCCACAAAGTCTGTTGTAAAAACAGCTCTATACCATGTACATTTTTAAAAAAACGGGTAGATTTCGCATAATTTGTATCCAAAATTTACGCAAATTCAAAAAAATAATTTCTCAAAAACCACTCCAAATTTTTTCTTCTTCAAGGGAATATAAAAATATGGTGCGTGTCCCATTTTTGGCGAACTCTCCAAACATTTCAAAAAAAATTTTCAAAACTACAAAATTGAAGATACATATTTTTGCTTTTAACGAAGTCCGTTAAAACTCAGTAAAACAATTGCTCTTTATGTTCAGCTCATGTGCATTTTTTTTTTTTTTTTGGAAAATCGAATAGATTTCGCGTAATTTTATGTCTATAATTTACTCTATTTCTAAAAAAAATTCTAAAAAGCCGCACCAAGTTTTTTCATTAAATTTTCTCTTCGTATGTAACAAAAACTGTAAAAAATATGGCGCTAGTCCGATTTTCGGCGAACATTCGAAAATTTCGAAAATTGCAAATATTGCGTGTTGGAAATACTGGGTTCAGACAATTACATTTTTAAGCGTCGGCCGGGGTTGAAATTTTATCGTTCTTCTGCAGCGTAATGATGGCTGACGACGAGTTACTTCCGAGAACCTGAGTTCGAGTTTGGCGAGGAAAATAATTTTGCATGTTTACGTACTAGTACAATATAGCGGAGCACTTAGAAATAATGCCAGAAAGTATGTTTTGTTGTAGCACCACTAGTTTTATTTCGTGTAAACCAAACATTGGTACAACACTGCAATTATGTATAATTGAATTAAAAACGAAAAGCAAAATGGCGTTAATTGTGAATCTGACTATGGCTCTATCATCTATCAATTGCAATTTCCGTATTCTTTTCACGTGATAAATTGATCACGTTAAAAATAAGTTGAAAATAATTTTTTCGACACATTCTCTCGGCTTTTCTCACATAAGTGTTACAATTTCAGACGACGGCGATGGTGATGATTGTTTAGTCATGGCACTTAAATCGGTACATCACGTACACACTCACATGCCCATAATTTTTAAACAACTGACCTTCATACTGTGACCTCTACTCAGGCTGGGTGTGAAATGTTCATGGATTCGGGACTCTCCCTTTTGAAGATTTTGTAAAAAAATGACACAAAGTCGTAGTCGCAGAACATTTATAATTGGACGTTTCCTTGAGCATTTACCAAGATACAGAATGTCATTCCATAAACACCCATAACAAAAAGAGCAAACATTGTAAAATATTTTAAAAAATAAAATAACCCAAGAAAAACAAGTTTTCCTCAAATATTAGCAAAACTGTTTTGTTCTGGAGACAATCATTTTATCCATTTACAAGTTTTCTTATGACTAAATTGAACATCAGCACTAATCAGACTTCAAAAAGTAAAGAATGACATGACAGTGATGTAATGTTTAATCAATATTATCTTATTCCTTATTGCACTATCAAACTGGTGCTTAAGCATTAAAAACACAAATTGAATTCTTAGTTTTTTTTTAAGTGCAGCTTTCATTGCGGTTATTTTTCTGTTAAATGACCTTTAAAGTACATCTCACCTTGAGGACAAAAAATTAAGCAAGTGACTGTCTCTTCAGAATACTGTTCAGTCTCCGTGTCAACACCACAAAGACATTTAAACTAGAAAATAAACTACAAATGATAAATACATGTTATCACCTTAGAGATCAACATGAACCTATTCTTAAAATTACAAGTGTTTAAATGTTGTGCTGAAATAAATGTAGAAATGTAACACATTCTGACTCATATCATACTAAAGCTTTTACATGATCAGAACAACATGATAAATCATCTATTCTTGTACACTTTAAGTGAATGATACAAGCAAAGATGAAGCATAAATATGAATGTTTCATAACATAACATTCTTAATTTTAATCAATGCATAATTTGCAATACATTAAAGTAACATAATAAATATAATAACATTCTGTAATAACCTCGTTTTGTTCGGAAGAAAATGGTATGCACCACGATTCGTCTAACAAGACTGCCCTACCCCGAGCTTTCAAATTGCGAAGGTTGCGCACACTTTGTTGCAGATCACCTGGTCTGCGTGCCATTGCACAAGCCAACTCGGTTTGTATCTCCAACTCGGTCTGCTTATCAAAAATAAACAATAGCCTCTATTGTAGTGACTATTACATCAGCATAGACATAAGCTTCTGGCACTCTGTCTCCTTATTGAATGTTTATAGTTTCAATTTAACAGAAGCTGTGACTTTTCAACACATTACATTCTATCAACAGAAGCACTGATCACAATCTATAATGTATAAACAAAATGTACAGTACAAATACCTCTTTTCTCAAGATAACCTCACTCCACGACGTCTGACGAACGACAAAAGTCTCTCGCCTCCCTCCTACCTCCGTGACGTCACAACGGACGGTAGGGAGACCCCCCCCCCCTACCTCCTCTACACCCCTCTTGCTGGAGAAGCTGGTGTCAGCGGCGGCGGCGGCAAATTCGTATGTCGAATATTTGAATGGTCACAATATTGTAATGCACAATATTCTTTTATGCCCATTCGCTTTGCACAAGTCAAACAGTTTTACTACGCTATAAGGACATGTGTTACACGTCCCTCCTTTAATCGAAACTTTTTCGCTTGGTATAGTGTATGTATCAACGGCTGATACGTACCTTTAAGCGCGATCAGGGAGTCCCCGTCTGCGAGACCACATTGACAAACGCCCGGGGACTTCCCTGCCGGTGACATTGATAAACACAGGTGACTCCCCGTACTTGACATTTACAGAGGGAAATAGTGAATCCCCCTGCATGACGTGACGGACGAGCGGGAGAACCAGAAAGAGGCTTGAATGGCGCACAACATTCTAAGGAGTCCACAGATCAATTACCGAGATTCGCCTTGCACGTGACTAAATCGACAAATCACACCGACTACACACGACAGGACCAATAAGACTGACTATACGAAACACGAAACGATAGAGGGAGACGAGTGCAGGTGAACAGCGGAGAGACGGACAAGGAGAAGGTTACAAGGCTTGGAGGAGTCGCAAGTGGAGAGAAGCTTTTGGAGGCTTGGCGGTTCGGGAGACGTGAACACCACCAGATGACACTCTCGGGAGTTCGCGACATCACGTGCAATGCGAGACGAGCCGCGAAGTGAAGTGAACGAACTGACTTGCCAGAAACGACAGTTCATAAGTGGCGCACGCAATCGGACTGAGACGGTGGCGGAAGTGCGAGCAGAGCGCAAACGGAGTGCACCTTGCCGGGGCGCCAGTGGCGATGACCAGGGCATGGACCCCCCAGCGGCGCTTCCACACAACTGATAACAACTTCCAGTCTATGTAAACTATCGGCATCCGCGCGCTTTGCGGGCAACGCGTTCTTGCGGCGAACAAATGTGCTCTTATCACGCCTCATGATGTCATTTCAAAGACAGGTAAGTCACCCTACATTTCTGTAGCCAAGCAACCCACAAAATAAAACTGATTCTAGCTCGTCTCGAATCTACGTGTGGGATTGCCACTGCTGATGGGGCTGTCTGGATAAGCGGCGATTGTTCAGGGCAGCAGACTGATGAATAATCGAAGAACGGTGACCAACAGGTCAGCGGTTCCAGGCTACGCACGACCATACCCAATTGACTAAATTGAAGACCAAGGACCGGAAGTCGACGGTCGCAAATTATGTTTCTATCGTTTGAAGTAACGCATATTACTTACTTGAGTTTACTTATGCTTTATGTTGTAAATAACAACCATTTTCTTGACTTTTACGGAAATATTTTATTACGTGTGTACTTAAAAATGTCCCAGGAAGAATGTGTATTGCGGACTTGCAGCCAGTCAGCGACTGCCTACCCACATGGCAATTTTTACATCCACTTTATTCTATTGTTGGAAAAAGAATAATTAATTTCTCATATTCATATTACATCCCTGTCTTGAATATTGTTCAATCATTATGGTATTGTAAAATTGACATTTTGTACGTGATCTCCACTCAAGCTTTACTCTTTTAAGTGTGTGGTAGAATGTTGTCAACTGTTAATGTAATAACTGCTTTTCTGGTATTAAACTACGTCATGAACATGTGAAGTGATGTCAATTAAGAACACATTGAGGTATTATATTCTTATCCAGCCAAAGCATGCTTGCAATACCTACACTTTTAAGCAGTAGGAGAGTAGATTTTAAAATATAACTCTGAAGAATTTGACTTCACATATCTTCTCTTTCAGGACTTGCTTGTCACTATCAATTGCAACCTCAGGAAAAAGTACCAACATTTTCATCAATTCAGATTAAAACACCTGTTAAAAAATTTCAAAATAAAGAAAAAAATGAATCGGAGGACGAGAAAAAAGTTGTACCACCATCAGAATTATTGGTTCTCCTTTTGCATGCAGAAAAGTGCTTGGAAGTGGAGAATCAAAGTCAATGTTCTGCAAAGGTATGACAGTGACAGCCTGCCTATCGACAATCAACTGTAATTGTAATATAATTCTGCATTAAGAGTATTGAAATATTATAAACATGGCATTGGCCTGTGATGATGTTGCACAAAAAGACTGAATACCGTAAACCGGGGTCACTTTGTGCCACCGTGCCTTTTAGAAAACGATTGCCTGGAACTACGTTATGTTATATCTGCCAGATGCGTTGATGGATACATAATGGGCCTGACAAGTCGTGATTTCTATAGCAATATTTAAGAACTGCAGTCTCCTTACTATGTTCCCGCGTTTTTACTTCTGAAGAAATGGTGAAATTGTGCCACGCATCGTGCAGCATTGAACGACGTGCAGTAAATGTGGTGGCATAAAGTCACCCCATCCTATGAGGTGACCTAATGCCAAGTCTAAGTAACATTCTTTGTGCAAAAGCATTTATCTCAATAATTACCACCACATAAAATGGACAATGCATGTTTTTAAATTCTGTATACTGCTATACCTTTATTAATTACATTAAAAATAAATAAGTTGTTTACTAAAATCTTCCTAAAGTGGCACAAAGTCACCCCGGTTTACGATATATATATATATATATATATATATATATATATATATATATATATATATATATATATATATATACAATTATAAATATTTCGGTCCACGTTACAAAAATGCATTATATTACAACCAAAAATAGTACAGATTTCAATTGGGAAGGAAATGGTTACGAGAATGAGCTCCCAAATTATATTTGATCATAACACCGTTGCTGACTCAGTCGGCGGGTTCTTTACTGAAATAATCGTGAATACTTACAATTACTTAATTCGTTCCTCATACGGAGAATCATGGAATCTGAAATGCAAATTTTAAATATCCTACTGGATTGCACGTGACGGCAAATGATAATCAGCTTTCATCAATAGAAAATATCAAATTTATTTATAAATTTTAGCATAAGATTCTTTTTGGTCATGACCTTTACTACAGCGCTATAGAACCTGTTATCCATGAGAATCTTGGGCGCTGTTCTGGTAAAAGATGTCTCCCCGTAGACTTCAGCAATGGGCCTCGTCCAATCTTCTTTCTTGCTACCGACCAAATCCGTATCTTGTCGTTTTTTCTCATAAACCACTATGTACACTGTTTATCCATTGGCTTTCCATCCCCATTCACCTGCTTGAATTGCTACAAATTCTAATACTCCTTATTGTTCATTGCCTAAGCAAAATCTTAAGTGCTGTTAAAATATTAGCATATAAGTTCACCAAGTTATCATCGGGTTCCTATCATCGGAGACTAAGTTCGATTATCCTTGTCCGCTTAATAAAATTTATAAGTCCCACTTTTGGCATTCACTGTTCACTTCGTATAAACATTTTCTGAGTTCTATTTTTTGAATACTAACAACGACAAATCACTACGTCCGAACTCGCGTAAATTTTCTATGTTCAAGTAAACTGCTATGTATCTAGCACCCTGATCCGATCGCTATCGTGTCGAGAGCTCGAATGAATATTTTTGTATCCTACTTCAACATGTCAACATTTTTCATCTTTTACTCTCTTGTTTAAAACAAAATTATGCGATCTACCTCGCGGCGTCATCTACGTCATTATTTTTGACCAATAACTCACGGATGCTACTTATCGTCCGCTTTTGAACTAATGGACATTGTTTATATCTTGTGCTCCGGTACCATGACAACCAGTGTCTTATTGCTAGTAACGTGATATTTTTAATGAAATTCGCTGAATTTCGTATTGGTGACAATCTGGTATGTCACTCTCTCTCTCTCTCTCTCTCTCTCTCTCTATATATATATATATATATATAGTGACATCAGCTTTCTTCGTCACAGATACAGATGGAACGGTTTTAATGGAAAAGCTACAACTATTTTTGCCTCGACCGGGAATCGAAACCGGGACCACAGCACGGGAAGCTAGTACGTGTGTATATATATATATATATATATATATATATATATATATATATATATATAATGACTCTGAGATGGCTCATAGGTAGCGTACCAACTTCCCGTGCTGTGGTCCCGGGCTCGATTCCCGGTGTGATGCATGGTATGGCCTGGTATCACGTATTCCATTCTCCCACACCCTCCCGTTTCAGAAGAACTGGGCAAAAGCAGCAATAACCTGCAGGTCAATAATAAGAGGAAGTCAAGTATCGATCGCCCGAGTACTGTAATTATGATCCGCAACCATATTAAAAGATTTTAGTTGCGTCCCTTAAGGCCTTTAAAGTTGGACACTCCTTGACTATCGATATGAGTTCAAATACCTGGGAGCACACGGGAACTTACTCGAATGGATCCAAGAGTACCTTTCTGACAACCACCTTCCAGGCGCCGATCGTCTGCTAGCTGAGTTTTCCTCAGCCAAGTACCTCCCATCAGCAGGGCACCGCCCCTGCCGGGACAAGCTCTAAGCTCTCGACCGGTCTCTGGCATGTGTGGTAGTGTAGTGCATGTTAGTGTGTGTAAGAGGTGAGGATAGCAGAAGGATGAGGAAGGAAAGATCGCGCGCGGCCCGTTTGTCAGGGAACTGCTCCGCCATTCGCCTGGCGTTGATCGGAGAAACCACGGAAAACTACCAATCAGAGCAGCCGGCCGCTAGAAATATTTTCCAGACAGCGGCTGAATTCGACCTAGCTCACAAGCTAGAAAATCCTGCCACCGTCGAGACTCGAACCTAGGGTCTCCAGTTTAGAGGCACTGCAGTGACGAGCAGTTATTACCTGAGCCACCTCTCCCGGTATAAGAGTTGGTGGTGGTAGACTCTCAACACGAGAGTGTGGGGTTCCTCAAGAATCAATCTTAGAGCCACAACGTTTGGTTCTTTAAGCAAACGACATCGAAATTTTCGAACTAGAGCAGTTATGTCGATGTCATTTTCTAACCAAATAAAACATTACCAGGTAATACAATATGATCTTAAATTAGTAAATGTGCGTTTGAAAACTTGAATACTTCCACTTAAAACCAACAAGAGTAAAATGTGAGGGACAGTCCATATGAGGGGATATGGAAAGTGCTAATGTTATGATTCTCGTACTACCGAAAAGATATTCACTTTTTGGGGAGAGCAGAGACGACTCGACTTCCCACAGAAATCACAATAGAATATCGTCAAATGCCAGGTGTCATGAAATGTTTCTTATGACGTTAGAGCAGGGGAAGAAAATTGTAAATGTTGGTAGCAACAAGCGTTTTTGTCAAGAATTGGTATGAAAATATTCACTCCTTGTAAAAGCCATTTGCAATGGAAAGTCAGGTACAGATTTTGGCTAGTGCTCTACGTGAAGGAATCGACTTAATGTCGCCAGAAAATGAAGAACGATTATTATTATTATTATTATTATTATTATTATTATTATTATTATTATTATTATTATTTGTATGAAAGTTATAAGCTAATACTACTTAATAATGGTTAAGATTAGGCTTACATTGAATTTGCTGCTATCCCTTTTGTGAATAAACATTAATATTGTACATTAATAGTATTGCTTTTGCTATCAATTCATCAATAAAAATTTTGTCTTAAAATATTTTCCAGTGTTCAGTTCAGTACTGTAAAAATGCAAAAGAAGTCTTGATTCATATTTCAAGTTGCACAGAAGGAAAAACGTGTCCAGTGTTACACTGTGCTGCTTCCAAGCATGTATTTATTCACTGGCTAGATTGCATTTCACAAAATTGTTCAGTGTGTCTTGATGTAAAGGATTTCTTCAACCTATGAGAGTAAGTATCTTTCTCAATGGAGATTCAATAATGTTCTGGGTCATTTTGGAATTATTTAAAAGTGAGGAGTCCTGACAAGTTGTACTTCTTACCTTTCTCCACAAATAAAATCTTTGAAATTTTAATAATAAAGTGAATGATCATAGGTGTGCACAGCCTAAACTAAAAGGGGATGGGGAGGCATCTATATGTGTGGGCACTGTTTTCTTTTGAACTTTTTTATTTAGTAAGGACATCTTTTATTAGCAAATGAACAAGGATAATTAAATTATAATTTTAATTGTACAATTAATAAATATTTTTGATTTAATGATAACTTATTTACAAGGTTGCTAGAGGTTTGGAGAGCTTCTTCCCCAAATGTTGTGTAACAATTTTCCTAATTGTCAGGTTAAAGAAGGGAAAATCTGGGGATTAAACATATTTAAGGAAATAATAATCTATTAAGTAAAGCTATGGAACCCCATTCAAAATTTTCAGGGTATGGCACCCCTTGCCTCCCTTCCCCTTCACAAATCTGTTCACAGCCTACAGAAAAGGTAAGAGTAAAACTTTATATTTTAAACTCGGTAGATGATTTCACAATGTACATCTGTGGTATGAGTCATTACTCTATTACTTACACTAGAATACAATAATTTTTAAAGAATTATATATTTCTTAAAAAAAAGAAAAGGAATTAGCTTCATAACAATCAAAATAAAAATACTGATACAATATAGAAATATAAAAAAAAACTCTGACCATCCAGATTATTACTAGTTATTAATATTAATCAAATATCTCCCATTTTACATTATTTACAATACCTATCTCTGATTCTTTAAATCAAGTTCCAGTAGTTCACATGATTATTTTTGATACTGTACCTTCATGAAATCACATAGTTCACCTTTGCTTCCTTCATCAACCATATGTTTAGGTTTATGTTTTATCAAGTTTTATTTCATGCTTGAATCAGCAGTATCCAGTTTATTTCCTAATTATTGGCAAACAAAAAAATTATTATATTCTTCAACCACTTCCACATACTGTTCTATCACTATTAAATAACAAACACAATATTTTGTAGCATTCATAATTCAAACAAACTATTTTGTAGCATTCATAATTCCGTTTTTGCTTATGCGTATATCCAGGATAGAAATGAATTTTGATTTCATCCTTTGGTTCTACTACCTTCATTGTTGTGCTGATGATTCATAATTCATGATCAGGTTGTCTTCTATGTAGTTTTAAAAGTGGCTTTGATCTCGTTCTGACTCATCTATGAACATCTCAAGTATTGCAATGCTAAGTAGAATAAAAATCAAGTCAAATAATTCTTTTGAAAACTTAAATAAAAATTTTATAAATCATAAAAGTTGAAAAAGGGTGCAGTTGCCTCAGTTGGTACTAGTTTTATAAAGAACTGGGTAGTTCAGAGAAAATCACTTAAAGACATCTGTAGCTGTGGTTTGGTAACATGTAGACCACTCATAACATCACAAGCTCTACTTACATCCCTGAATTTAATGAAGTTTTAAAATTATCTGTACTAGATAGACTGTACTAGAAGACTTTGATTTGAATTCTAAATCATGACAGAATGCGCAAATTAAATTTTAAGACACAGTAAATTGTGGAGGGAATCAAAATATATGACTTCATTAAAATTTATTTTCTAATTATTATTACATCATTTTATCAAAAATATATCTGTAGCATCCTGATATTAATTTTGTATTGCAATAACCAATATTGTAATATAAATCAAGCAGTACTTGTTTTATATTATTTATTTATATTATTTATTTTATACATATTCCTGAGGTACCGGAATGTTGTTCTGTCATGATCCACCAGAAATCAAGCCCTATTAATTATTAAATTAATGGCACATTCTAGGGAGGCTATTGAATTCATGTTTGCAAAAGTGAATGCTTTAGTGTAACTCAATGACAGAAGTCTTTTTTCTAAGAAGTTCTTTAAATAAGTTTGACTATTCTTTATTTACAGACTCAGTTAATAATTACCCAAGAAATGATGAGAAAATTCTCATACATAAATCTGATAAAAGTTTATTGTCACTAATTTGACTGGTTAGCCAAGAATATATTTTACAGAAGACCAAATTCAGAAGAAGAATTTTGCATATGAGTAATGTTTGTTCTACAAATCATTTTCACATTCAAGGGCAAATTCTTCAAAATTACAACATTTTCTCTTAAATAGCTATGTTTTTTTGATAAGGATTATTTAAATCTGATGTTACAAGGAAATGTCTTTATGGTTAAAGCTACCTCCTGATCACATCTTCATAATTTGTAATACGATTTGAATTGGAGTGAATTAACAGAAATAAATTAGTTTGTTCTGTTATTTTCAGAATCTTAAGATTTAAGACAATCATTAGAATTATTTAATACATAATCAGTCAATTTTATTTCATGTAATTTTAATTATAGAAATAACTTTTTTATCTTGCAAGGACTTTTAATTATTTAATTCAGATTGTCTTAAAATATAAGATACAGAAAATAACAGAATTTCGTTGTAGTAGTACTTTATTTCAAGCCTTCCAGCCTTTAAATACAAATATAAATACATTTAGATATTTTAACATAATACATTACATATGCATATAGTTTTGCTATTAACGACTTGTTTCTATGTATCATGTTGTTATCTGAAGTTTCAAAAAGAAAATTAACAAATATTTGAGCCTATTTTATTTCCTGTTTTTTTCTTTCTTCCATGAGTCTCAAAATGGGTTCTCCCTCTTCTCCTTCATTTAGTATTTGCTCCATCTTCTTTTGGTTTGCTTTTCCTTCTTGCTTAGATTTAATTACACGTTCCATTGTTTCTACTTCTTGCCAGCAGATTCTGCAGATTTTGTAATCTGTCTTCCAAAACAGGCTTCCTTATATCCCATTTCCACACCGAAATTTTGCTGTGATGACTGACTTTTCTTGTGTCCTGGATTTGAGATATTTTGGTTTACCTCTGAGTGTTTTGATTACTCTGTAATACTTGCAATATCGCGTATTTTGAATTCTGTTATGCTGAATTTCTTTGTCCCTCTCTGCTAATAATTGTTCTATTTTTTGCCTTTCCATTTTCTCAATCCTTGTTCTACTGCCATTCTCTGAAAATATTATTTTCTCTTTTCCGTCCATTTTGTATCCTTGGTGGCTGTGTCGATTTCTTTTATATATTCTTTCAAAATAGTGTTTCCTGTTTATTGCCTTATTTTCTTTTTGAACTTCACTGCTCTCTTCCCAGCTTCTATTCGTATCTTCTCCCAGTTACTTTTGTCTTATACTATGTATGCCGTTGTGTGTCTCTAAAGTTCCAGTGTTCACTTGATAGTTGTGCTTTCTCCAGTAAAGGCTGTTCACTCCATCCCCAGATCTCTGCCACAAACATGATGATTCTCACAAGGTATATCATCTTCCTTCGGTCAAAGTCGTCTTCAAATTTTCTTTTCCCTGTACCCCGTATTTGCTTTGATGCAATTACTACTCTTCTATTAATTTCCCTAGTGTCTCTCCGTTCCTAACTAGTAAGAAAATGTATAGCCTAAGTATTCTCTCACTTCTAATGTAATCCGTTTCCATTCCCATTCTCTTTTTTTCTTCTTCTTCTTCTTTACTAATTTCTGGAACATCAATATCTTAGATTTGGAAATACTCAACGTAGTTGTTTCCTTTCAATATATTCTTAATGAATTTTTTCATCTCTTCTTCTGTTGTTGCTAACTATACAATGACATTTGCGTTCGATAACGTATTTTTGTTTTTACTTCCTATGCTAACTCCTCTTTGACCTTCCTGCATTTTATTTTCTAAATCTGCTATATACAAAGAGAAGAGAGTTGACTCAAGGGGCAGCCTTGTCTTCCTCCTTCTTCCACTCAAAATTCTTCCGACTCCTCTCCATATACTTTTACTACGCACTTAGTTTCATCGTATATCTCTTGTATTCTGTTCGTGAGGCATTTTAGTATTTCTACTTTCTCCATATATTTCCATAGAATCTCTCTCTTCATTGTGTCGAATGCTGCTCACAAATCTGCAAAAAATGCATAAAGCTTCCCTCTCTGCTTCTCTGTGTACTGGCCAAATGATCAGTGTCGAATCCTGAACATTATGTCAAGTTTTCTGCACTTTATTGAAGTTACCTCTACATTGTCTTTTATTTTGAGCATTTCTTAAATCCCAATACTATGAAATTCCGTCCTTAATAATTGTTCTGTAAGACAATTACACAAACCACTAACTTCTGGATCATTAACACACTCCATTTTCACTAGAACTTGAGAGAAGTTTAACTTACCACCAGAGGACTGTTCACCGCAATATTTTGCGGTGCCTGCTGACCGTCCAGACGTGCATCCACCCCTCTCCCCGTCCTTAAAACAAGAGGAGCCCTAGGTTATCACGGCTGGCATGCGGTGCCTTCGCCTGCGCCGAGCGAATTCTCTGGGGAGCATTTAGAACTGTTTGAAACTTCTCTCTCTAACGCACTTCATAGCGCTTACGGATGCGGAAGACTGGCTCTCGGTAGAAAAACAGAGTAATTTTTCGCATGTCTTTTAAAGCTTTCAAAATTTCAATATTTTTTAGAGGATTGAACTTATTAAATACTTGTTATGCTCTTCGAATTACTAGGTATACTGACGGTATACGCGGTGTATCGGAGAATTCGCCCCTGCGAATGCTTTAGAATATAAATGTTGTCTATTACACTTCTTCCTCTTCTGAAGCCCAGTTGCGTGTCTGAGAGAATTTTCTTGCTTTCTATTTCTTGTATCAATTTCTCTTCTAAATCCATGGTATACCCTTTACAGGTCGTGTCTAAAAGTGTTACCCCTCTGTAGTTTTTAACGTCTTCCTTGTCTACATTTTTATATGTTGGTGTTATGACCTCTTTCATTCATGAAGAATTGAACCCTTCACCTCTCCACCCCCTTTTTTGGTTTTTCTTAGTGTATCCAAAACATTCTTTGGTCCGCAGATCCGTGCTTCGTTTTTTATTTCATCTTCTCCTGCTGCTTTCTTTTTCTTTAGCCATTTAATTTGCTCGTTTATCTCATTGTCAGAAAATTCTGGTATTTTTTTCCATTTTTCCCCTTCGAATCTCTCTTTGAGTAATTTCCGCTTAATCTTTCCATGAAATATTCCTTCCATTTTCCTATTTTTATATTTCCGCAGTTATCTGTGCTTCGTTTTCTTTCCCTGTTTATATATTTCCATGCGTCTTCTTCCGATATATTTTTTTAGTTCTCTTTCATATTCCCCTTTTTTCTCTCGTTCTTTTCTTTTGAGCAGTTCCTCCTATTCTTTTTCTCTTTTTGTAATTATCTGTGCTGAGTGCATTTCTTCTAGTTGTCTCAATGCTTTTCCTGACTTTTCTTTTCAGTACACTCTTTATCTCAACCTGGTTTCTTCATTCGGTCTTTCTAGAGATTTTCTCGACATTTTCACAGCTCGCAATATCTGCAAGTTTAGTTCTTCCATATTCGTCTCGGGGTCTTTGTCACAGAACGCTGCATGTTTTATGTTGCTCTTATAATATTCTATTTCTTTCTCGCTCCAATCTTGAATAAGGGTAGTATTTGTCTCCTGTGTCTCTTCTCGTTGATATTCCAAACATGGTGTCATCATTTTTGGCAGGTGATCTGAGTCTATCCTCTCTTCTATTTCCATTGATTCTACCAGTTCTAATCCTTCTTGATTTGTTATGATATAATCTATTACCGATGCCCTCTGCTCCCCAATGTCTGTACATTCGCCTTCAACGTCTCCTGTACATTCCCATTTAGTATGTACTAGCCGTTCTCGTGTTTCCTCGACTATTTCTCCCCTGCTTTGTTGATCACTTTGTCTTTCGATGTTATTTTGATTTCTATCTGCCGTTTCATGCCAAATTTCTCTCTTTTCCTATTCTTGCTTAAAAATCTCCTCCTAGGACAAGAATCTTCATTTTCTGTTGCGTATTCTTTCAAATCGGTTTGGAGCCTGTTTCCGTTATCATTATTGGACACACAAATCACTTTTATCAGTTTACCGCTCGTTTCTACTACACGTTTCTGCATTCCTGGATATTCGTTTTGGCAGTCATTTACTTATTTGATTTTCTGTCTTACTTCTGTGACGATTCCTCTTTTTCTCTTCCTTTTTTACATTCTCGGGTGGTGTATTTTATTTTCCGTGTATACTCTTTGGGCATTCTCTCTTATTTTCTCCCATTCCAAAAGGAACGTTCTACCCACGTTTCTATAAAACCAATTATTTCAAAATTTCTGATATACGCGAAGAATTCCTTGTCTTTCCTTTTCAATCCCGCTATATTCCAAAATATTAGTTTTATGCCGCTACTTTCTGTGACTCTTTTGTTCTTGTTCCCGGGAATTACACTCATTGAACCGGATTGGTAGTCATTATTGCCATATTTATTATCCGCGTTCTTTACTCCAAATCTTCCCTTCGCTCTGTCTTTTCCTCTTTTTCCCATGTCCTTGTTTTATTTTTGTTATTCTCGAAATCCAGTCTAGCTCTCCCATTTTCCGTCTATTTGAATTTTTTTATATCAGATATTTACTTGTCGACCTTTCTGTCTTTCTTGTTTTGCTTTGAATCTTAAAGGTGCTTGTATTTCTCTTTCTAGTTTTGTTAAATCGCTTTCAATAAATATATCAAAAATAACAGAATTTGTTAACAATCAACATACTAACTAGGAAATAATAAAATTAATTTGTTTTGTCTTCTGCATTCAGACTTCCTACTTATTTAGATAAATAATGTTTCAATATTTTATGTAGGTACAACGTTTTAAAACATTTGCATTCAATATAGATATCTATGCAGTGCGAAATGAACATCCTTTCTTCAATGAAACTTTTTACTTTATCGCCATATTTGTGTCAAAAGAGCATCTTGACATAAATACTGTTTAATTATTTAATAACCATTCTCTGCTACATGAAAATTGTAATTGATCAATTGGTAATCCTATGGAGTATGTAAGCTCGATGAAGATGAATGTGTATATTTTTCTATATGTACTTTTTTACTAATCATGCAACTTTTATACAAACACATCTATTTTATATCCACAAAATACTGTATTATAAATTCAATAACATTATTATGTAAAACTTACCGCTGTATGTATAAATGTTACAATGAATAAATATATCTTACCTCATAGTACTCTTGTATGCCTTTTCATAATTCCGAACAGTGGACAGAATTCATGATTTTTTAGGTGAATACAGAGCATATAGTACTAAGCTAAGGCAGCATTTCTTTTTCATCTTCAACATTATTATTGCTGTCATTATCATCACCATATTCATTATAATCACCTTAATCTTCTTCTCATTCTTTCGAGTTCTATTTCTTTTCTTCTTCATTAGTTCATCTTTTACTTTTCCACATAATACTACTTACGCTTAAAGAACACGTAATGCTGCAGAAAAAAAACGCGATTTTTCGACATAAAAATGGTCGATACCGAAAATGTCGATACTTCTTGTTCCTGTATGAAGCAAACAACTTCCTCTAACGCCTAGTTTTCTCAGAATCCATATTATGTGGGCCCTTTATCCTGAAAAATTGATTTAGGGCAAAACGTCTGTCCATCTGTGCTAGCGACAAGTAAGTAGACTTTTTAATACAAAAATTTATATTTCCCGACCGATATGGGTAATGACGCAGCTCCTTGAATTTGAAATGGATATTTTTATTTTGGAGGTAATTTACATAATTGATATTTTCAAAATTATCTATAGTGTATGTATTTATACCCTTGCTGTTTCTTAGTTCACCATATAATAATTTAAGACAAGTATCATCGTTTTAATGTTATGTATTGTTAGTTGAAATTCACAATTCTTCCACAAGTTTATAGTTTCTGCTTTTAAATTAATGTATTTTCCCCATAAGCAGAAATATTTTGACAATTTACATTAGAGGTCAGAAACTATTTCTCTCTAAATGGATGCCGGGATTTTCACTCATCTTTCGATCCAGAATTGAACCTCGCGAAACGAGTGAAATCCACTCGGTTTTAAAGTGAAATAATTCACTTTACGCTAGACTGATCGTTCCCTCCATTCGAGTGACTTAGACGATCACTCTCAGTGAGTGGATTTGCCCTCAACATCCAGTATTCCCGGCATCCATTTAGAGAGAAATAGTTTCCAACCTCTAATGTAAATTGTCAAAATGATATTTCTGGATATGGGAACACACATTCATTTAAAAGGAGAAACCAGAACCTTGTTGAATAATTGTGAATTTCAAATGACAACATAAAAACGATGATGAAAAATCGTATCTTAAATTATCATTTGGTGACCTAAGAAACAGCAAGGGATAAATACATACACTATGGAGGTTAGAGGTTCTAATATTCACTTTGAATAATTCTCTTTCTAAATAAAGCTCTGGAGAGGTCCAGCATGTCTGGCCGAAATGGCAACCAATTAAATAAGTTCTTTCTAAGCAATGAACACTCACAAATAAGTAGATTCTATGAAAACATGAAATGTTTCACATGCCTCTATTTTGATGAAATGTGCAAAATATGGTGCTATAATTACAGGAATATGCACCAACAAAAAATGGCCAAATAAGCACTAACATTAATCTACCTAGCATCCAATTCTAGCCAAATGTCAAGAAATTTCTATGGCTATACCCTGAAGCAATGGAAAAAGAATATGCAAAATCATAGAAATCCACTCCCTACTGACATTATACTACAACATTATACTACATGCTACTTTAATAGCATTAAAATCATACTAATGCAGCACATGACTGTGAATGAAGTTCATACCAACTATTACACAGAATTAAATATTCACTTATTTTATTTAGCCAAGTAAAGGATATTGAAACATGTGTAACTATAACATTATATTGCTTAAAAAAATATTAAACAAAATTGTGAACACCCAAACTTAATTGGAAAAACAAAATATAATATACAACAGTGTCCTCAAATAATAATAATAATAATAATAATAATAATAATAATAATAATAATTATTATTATTATTATTATTAATATTATTGACTTTCAATATTAGTTTTTTCTGAAATTATGCAAACATAAAAAATAATGGAGAATCCTTAACGTGCATAAATAATATATTGAAGTTCGGTTTAATTTATGGCTTGGTCAGTACGAGCAAACATTTTTTTAAACATGGTTATTTGCCAACGATTCAGAAAATGTAATAATATCCTCAGGGCTATACAAAATTAACAAAAAGCTAGCACAATTACATGAAGCCACCAAAAACATGGTAGATACAATTACACTATCCTGATAGAGTAAAACATATTTTTTGAAAAAATTATACACGTGTTACACACCTTGCAACCAAAAAAATTGCACATAATTAAATAAACTGCTACATATTTTTGTCTATAAGGCACCTCACAGGATCAGGAACACACATACACTTTTACCACACCAACACACCACGACTACTGCTGATATTGAGTTTTGGGCTGTGAGAAGAAAATTATTTACTATAATTATGTGAGGTAAAACTTGCTGGTGATCATATAAAACGCAACCCGCATATAAAAGGCAGAGCGAAATGCACTGGCAACCATGTTTGAACGGGTTGGATAGCGGCTGGTGGTTTCAAGCAGGTAAACTGTCGAGAAGTACGCTTAATCCCCTCTCCCACTAACGCCACCCTGAGGAGAGGAGCAGGTGACCGCCGAGTTCAAAGAGAAAGGCACGTACCTGCTTGTTTGGCGTCGATAGAAAATTGAATTGTCAAGAACGACGATTCCTTCGTATATTGTTTAAAAGTGAAATAAACTTGCCATGTAAAATATACATTGAGGTAAATTTAATAGTAAACTTTGCTTGTTTTAGTTTGATAACAAGATACATATGCTCCAGAACATATGCAAAAGAAATGTATATGTTTTAAATAAATATTAATAAATTATAAATTCAGATTCTCAGAACAAATGTTTGTTATTGTTATTATATTATTATTATTAAATAATGTTACTTTAAAAATAATTAACTAATTAAAATATAATAAAAATTAATTTCTCAATTTATTTTGATAGTATCCCCCTTTACTGTTTCTTTGAAAAACAACAGACCAATTAATCTGCGTCAATATATGGCACACCATACTCCAATCTTTTTTTAATGCAATGGTCTCTCCACTGTTTCTTATGGTCTCTCGGTACCCCCAGAGACTACTGTTTTGCTGGTTAACACATTCATCCAGATGAAGCCAAGCGTCATCACTAAAAAGACTTTATCAAGTGCATCAAGACCTTCACTAACAATTCGTCGTAGCCAATAGACAATCGGACAGTAATCAGAAAAAAACCTCAAATGTAGGTAGAATGAATATTCATAAAATAAAACGATTATTGAATGAATATTTTTATGAAACACTAATTATTTAAAATTTTAAATCAACAAATAAAAATCTAATATATTTGCTCTTCCGCACCTCCAACGAAACACCAATCGCAGCGCGAGACGTCATCTGTAAGTATTCTGGAAAGCTTTTCGAAAGTATATACTGCTGAGCCACCGCCTCCTAGAGTTATAAAGCCTGTTGACGGTTTCGTGACGTCACTGTAGAGCGTCGGTCACTCCTCTTACATTTTCCACGCTGAAAAACCGTTTTCACTCCTTTTGTATTTAAAACATATCAATGCATGATAAAAATTCTTTTAAGAACAATTTAAGTATTAAACATTTCTTTTCAATACAGTTTATTAAACCTATTTATTGACTGTAACTAATGAATATACTTATGCGCACTTATACAATTTGTTTGAATATCTATGTTCTTTTTTCAAAACTTAAAAAATATTTTTCCAGCTTAAAGGTTTCACTAAATCATTTGCTGAATGACTACCAAGCGACATGAACTACTTCTCTCTCAAACCGTTAAGATAGTGGTCCAACAAACATTTATCTGATTGGTGACTTTTGAAGAATTTCTTATTAGAAGAAGTCATTGGAAGCAGTCATCCCTTCCCCTCTCTCACATTTTTTTCAATGCATATGCTAGGAAACTAAATTTTCACTCTTTTTTAATAAAATATATTAAAAATATTGTTTTGGAAACATGCTTTTAATAAATTGAAAATATTTTTTCACAATACATTAAACCTATTTATTTACAATACAACACTGGTGAATTTACTGGAAAATATTAAATTTTCTGTAATTTGTTTGATAACATTTTCCTTTTTACAAAAATGTTTAAGAAAAATAAAATGTGCCAGATAACGTAATTTTCATGGAAATTACGATGGCATACCTGAAACAAGAAAAATAATGTATTTAATATATTATAAAATGTATACTATAATAATAATAATAATAATAATAATAATGATAATGATAATAATAATAATAATAATGATAATAATGATAATGATAATAATAATAATAATAATAATAATAATAATAATAATAATAATAATAATAATAATAATAATAATAATAATAATAATAATAATAATAATAATAATAATAATAATAATAATAATGTTACATCAGAGGTAAACTAAAATTGGTTAGTCTATAATATCAAATATATACATAGAATTTCATTTTCTCATTGAAACTAATTTTACCAAAGAACAAATATAATAATGTTTTTAAATTTGAAATTAGTTCATGCACCATTGAGACTTTTGTTTTGATGCTTATCTAAGGGAATTCTTTTGACATAAATTATGTTTTGTTTTAGTAACTTACTCAAACAAGTTACAGGAAATCTCTTGAAGATTAATTTTGAGGTTATGGATTTCTTACACATAACTGAATATTACAATTGGGTGCTACAGCTGAAGTGCTACTATTCTAAGATTATTTAACAACTTCTTTAAGTTTTTACTATCGCTATTCAATTAACAGAATATAAGAAAATGGTTGCAAGTTCAGCATCATACTATAAGGAAGAATTGTAAGATCTAATTGCAAATAATCTAGTTTTATAATAGAACATTAGCAGTATTTGCAAATAATTTCAAAACACTTATCAACTTACATAAAATTTATTTTGCATAAATAATCAGCTTAATAAATGTAGGTTCTATATGTACATATGAACGACATTCTTTCGTTCGAGGATTTGGATGGAACAAAATCTTCTCTGTCAATAGCAGAAGTCCATTTCTTCTGCATAGCAGGATGTTTTGGAAAACCAACACATGTACTTCCGAGGCTTCATCGTAATTTCCTCGACACCTCGGAACTCGTCTAAAAGGCATATCGAAGCGGCAGTCGTTAATACACTCCGAACTGCTCCATACACACGGACCGCACCAGGAAAATTAAACTGAAAACATGGCTGCGCCCATTCCAGTCACGCGGTCGCCGCGAGGCCTCATGATTACCTACGCCGCCATCTTAGTGACGTCACGTACCAGTGAGCAGGGTTTGTAAACTGTAGAAGGTCGTCGCTAGACCGTGTTGTGTTGTTGCTGTGCGTTACTCTTGGTGTGTTTTCTACATTTAATTGCTGTATTTGACTATATAAAACTGAAATTTTGGGATTCAGGGACAATAGTCTGTTCAAAAATTGTTGGAAGAGCCTCTTGTTAACTATTTTCTTAACACGGTGCCAGGATATACGAAAGCTATATGGAATATAATAAAAAATACTACCAAATCAACTAGAAACCCCGTAGAGAATGTTGTTTTAAATTATAACGATATGTGAACGATCCGGCAACAGTGGCTAGTATTTTTAACCAATACTTTTCGAGAATTGCTGCCGATCTCACTAAGGGTCTTCAGGCACAAAATTCAAAAATTCAAAGCCGACAATCGAAATCTCCCAAAAGTGGATATTATAATAGTTGGCAATTTCTTTGCCAATAATTCGAATTTTTGTGCTGCTGAATTTAGAAATGTGAAAACATCTGTGTAAGTATTTCAACCATTCTTTATTAAAAGTGTAAAATTCCAATGGACACATAACCTAACAAGTGAAGGTCAGATTAATTATGTAATATTATATATTTTATATTACTTTCAAGATTAATACCTTTCGCTGTTACCTTTTTTCAGATTGGCAAGGCAATCTTATGATGTGATGCCATAGGATATGTGCAACTAAGGCGAGATTCGGGTATGCAAGGTGTGTCCAGAACATAGAGTTCGATCACAATCTTATACAGCGACCGTGATATTTGACGAAAAAGAAGATAAAATTGTAAGTGTCCAGTGTCATGATTGTGTTGCATGAGTGAGAGGTTCCAAACATGCTGTAGCTTTCCTGATGTGGGTGCACAGGAGAAGTGAACCATCCACAACTGAGATCTAGTGTTACTGGAAAAAGTCTAAACTGGCTCAAGTTAGTACCAATATTAGGTATGTAACTGCAAGGGACATATCAGCCAGTAAAAGACCACCTACACAGACTGCACTTCAAAATAGTATGATAACACAATTTCTCTAAATGGCAGCAAACCGAAATATTACAAACTGTGAACTAATGAAGTATAATGACCTTACAGTGAAAGAGTATGAGAAATTACCACTTAATTATTTATTTGTAGAACATTGGGATGATGATGATGATGATGATGATGATGATGATGATTGTAATTCATTTTTGGAAAAAGTGTCAAAAGTACTTTACTGAAAAAATATTGAAATAGTTAAAGCAAATACTCAGGCACAATGTAAACACTGGTTGTGGCATGAACTGAGGTATGGCCGTGTTACTGCTTCAAAAGCATATAAAGCAAGTAAATGCCATACTGCAGATGGATCTTTGATAGCCATGATTATGGGAGCCAAAATCCCGGACTCGAAAGACATGAAGAGAGGTCGGGAACTAGAATGCCAAGTGAAAACGGCAGTGGAAAAGACTAGGCAAGAAAGTGAAGGAATGTGGTTTATTTATTTCATCGAAATACCCTTTCATAGCTGCTTCACCGGATGGTATTTGTGACAAAATTTGCATTGAAGTAAAATACCCCATCAGTGAAAATAACTATAAAAATTATTTAAAAGATAATGAAGTTGCAGACAAATGTATGGCAAAAATGCAAATCCAGATGTTTGTGACAAATTTTAAAAAAATGTAATTTTTGTGTTGCTGACTGCAACTTTGAAGTCACCAACCATGTGGAAATTCTGTTGATTGAATACAATGAAAGGTTACTAGCAGGTTACAGCACTATATTTCAAATATCAGTGAATTTTGGAAAAAATATGTATACCCCATTCTATATGAAAGCACAAAATAAAATGAGTCATGATATTTAGTGTTTTTATTTATTCAAAAAATTCATTATAGATATAGCATCTGCTTAGAACTATGTTGTTCTAACTCCTCTCTCTCTCTCTCTCTCCATATATATATATATATATATATATATATATATATATATATATATATATATAGTAATGAACCGTCCTCCTCTTATAAAACAACTATAATCGCCCCTCGTTAGGCGCACCAAAATATGTAATGAACCACTACCTGCTCTAGATCAACTATAATCTTTATAATCGCCCGCCGTTACAACGCCAATATAATAACCAAAACCCGCTCTTATCAATTGCCCTGGTTATACTCAGCTTCCACCTCCAAGGTTGCCCGTCGACTAGCTGCTCCACCAAAACCTCCGATATTTTCTTACTTACACATAAAATTTGGGTGTGAGGTTGTGGCTGACCTGTACAGGATCTAACAACTATTCGGGCACGTGGGCGTAGGTCATTAACTAGCTACCTGCAACAATTAAACAACGTTCGTTTAATTTAATGTCGAACCAAGTGATGTTCGCCGTTATTTATTTTCTTTAATTCCTGTGCTAGTTCGTTATTTCAGTTGAAATATATATAAACTGGGGTCGTTGCTCTCCCATGACTCAGATAAAACACTTAACGACAAAACAAAATAAACACATAAACACATCAACGATATAATACACTTAAATTACATGACACTAAATCCAAAATATTTCCATTCATACTGACAATTATAAATAAACTCATTCACACCCGAATGCGCACTCTGCCTGTATATCTATTGAATCTACTTTACGTTAAGACAGAACTTGATCTTGTACAGAAGCTAATTTTTAATCTTTCTTCTCCTTCACAATGTGAATTTCATAACAAAAAAAAACAAAGTTTCGTTTCAAAGTTTCCCTTTTGCCGAAAACGCTGTAATCCGCAGCAAACCATTGTTGCGCGCCGTCCTCGCTGTATATTACGCAGCATCCTCCAAATCCATCCTCCCGCAGCATTTCTCCATCACCCCACACATTACCAAAAATTTCTTGAACTCGCTAATATCTTCTTAGCATGTCCTTTCATTCCCCTATCATCCTATTTCCATTACGCGACTAGTAACGCGATTATCTGTCTATCACGTGCTATATTTCCTCCAAAATGTCCTATTATTGAATATACTGCGACACATAAAATATTTCCGCGTTACGCATTGTTATTACGAACATCATTGCTTAAACTCACTATATCCATTCATGTTCACCGTGTTTCTCGCACAATTGCATACTAAAATTTTATCTTTTTTTCGGAGCGTTGTTCCCCACGTCTGACTTCGAGCTCGCTACACATCATCCTTCTGGTCATTGTTGCGTTGTGTCTTCAACTTTTTTTCCTGGAACATTTACCGATCGCTTACGTGTCTTTACCAAAAATATCATACCATTTTACTTAATTCTGTCCTTTCCAGGCTATTTCTCTTTATTACTACTTTTAATTATCAATTTACATCTTATTACTATTTCTTTTACGATTTCCTAATGTTTATTAACGCCAAAATTGCTTAATTTCCGTCGCTCGGCGTCTTGACGTAGTTGTGACGTCAGCGCGACGCATCATTGTTCTCTCGTAAAAATTCCAAATATAAAATTTCAATTTGCATCTATACTGCAGCTCCTCGATATTTTTCAGAGTTGCGAGTAATGTGATAATTTTCCGCGTGATTTCCTTTGTTAATCCCGAAAGTTTCATTTCAATCGCTTTACGCGTTCTCTTAATTTTTAGGAAAAACCGCTTCTTTACATTACCTTTCTTATGATAACAATGGCTGTAAATTTCTAGTTATGTCGTCAAAAGTGTACTTTCAAAATCATTCATATCTTTTAAACCCCTGATGCGATTTGCTTCGGATAACTTGAAATGTTCCTCTAAATGAATGCTATTGATTCGTGCTGTCCAAATCGGGATTTTGTCGCGTCTTCTTTAATTTATAAAAAAATTATTAGTGCGCGACAACGCTTTCTTCTGTTTTTCCATCTCCTACTCATGCCATTCCTTGTTATGTTTGTTCTTTGCATCTAAATTGTTCGTGGGGATCTTAGATTGTTACAATATATATTGTGACGTTTGGGGCATCACCACAAACCCCACAACGCCCACGCAGCGTCGGCGGAGACGTGGAGAGCGAAGGTATGATCGAACGTCGGTCACTGATCGAAAAAGGCGCTACCTGCTAGTTGCGGCCTGAAGCGCGGCGGCGGTGCACTTTCGGAATATGGGCAGCGCGGTAGGGTTGTACCGTGGCATCACTGCAACATTTAAACGGCGGAGCAGCGAAGAAAAGAGCCCCTTCTTGTGTGAGACGCCGAGGTGAGAAGTCGAGTAAGGTAGCGGAATAGTTGAGGTAGAGAAGCGGTAGTTTTGGAGGTGGAAGGAAGTGGGAAATGATAGAGTAGCGAGGCTACGTGGTGTAAGGAGAACATTATAGGAGATTGCAGTAAGAACTGTGAAATTTAGAACGGATCAGAATAGTGGCTGTGGTTGCGGAACTGTGAGAGTTTGTAAAGCCTTAGTGAGGCGACACGCTAACTAGCACACGCGGAGAAACTGAGCAATACGCGTACTCATGTCGCAAGAAGGCGGGCGAAGAAGACTGGACCGTGGATCTGGTGGTGGGCGTTAAGAAGACTGGTACGTGGATCTGGTGGCGGGCGTTAAGAAGACTGGTCCCTGGATCTGGTGGCAGGCGCAAAGGAGACCGAGTGGCCTTCGGAGCGGCATTGAAGCGGGCTACGATGCAGGAACGCGAGTGGCTGCACGGTTGAATTTCCAACTTTGCATAAAACTGAGGTGGGAGACAGGAACTAGAAAGGTAGTGTTGGCACCAGAAACCAGAAATACTAAAATTTGCATGTTCACCTTAAAATTGAGTAACGGTGAAGTATTTCATGACCTCGTACGCCGCTAGTACATTTCATTCCGAAGCTGTATTAAAGATAATTAATTTGTGTCCCTCATTTTGTATGTAATTGACGAGGAAATCTCGTACGCGGATAGCAGTAAGACTTGTAATACCGTGTGCTGGTAAATTAATTCAGGAAGTGTAAAAATAAGAAAATAATTAAATTTCATTCACTAGTGTTAGCCAAGCAAGAACTCCGTGCACGGATGTTATAAGGAAAATATCGCTAGCTAGGCGAAGATTAAAACCATAAGCAAATATTTCTTTTGTAAATTTCTCTATGAGGTCTGACCATCCGTGGTTTGCATGCATTCAAACGCGCAGCCAGCAATTGGGTGTTTTTTTGTTCTCTTATTTTGGTGACAGTGTAAAAGGGTTGATTTGTGCAATATTTAAGAATATATTACTGTTTTACCTAACTCTGTGTCTGGGTGTGTCTTTCTCATACCCTAAAGATCCTATCCCTGAGATATCCAAAGCTCGAAAGAGCATTCTTTCGGATGACTGCTACACTAGTGGTGGCGTTAGAAATATATATATATATATATATATATATATATATATATATATATATATATATATATATATATATAACAAAATTACATCCATAGTAACAAAATAGCCCCATACGTTGTTGGGTGCCAATGTAACAAAATCGTCTACTCCCTCTATTGTATATTTTAATATGCCCATGCCCGTTTACTATCTAACTTTTCAAAATTATAACAATTTATGCGGGCGATAACTTGTGATGGCCCCTGTACAGGGACCGAAACGTGGTACTCGTGCAACGCGCGCGTGAGTCAGCATCTAATTACCAGAAATCACAACACATCATTGAGAGGTTTTACTGATAAACACAACTGAGCTCATCGTGCTTTATTCTATCCGTTTCTCTTTTGTTGCTAACTGATTCCTTCCTTTCATTAAACATTGACAATAAGCGCGTAAACAAAAAACAAAATACCCTTCAATGACAACATAAAAAATTCAATTGACACAAAAATTGAAATAAAAACCATTTACCCTGAAAAAGTTACAAAACTTTCATTCATTCCGAATGCGCATTCTGAACTATTGCCTTATCGACTCTTAATCTATAGAATTTTAACATTACTTGTTCTTCTACATGAATGCGTCTTCGTAGTAACCGAAAACAAATTAGTCATTGCACTTCCCTGTTTGTTGGTTCGGCACCGCGGCGTTCGTCGCCAGCTGCCACTCGCGCTCCATCAGTCCACAAAGACTGCTAAGCTCCGGCTACCGTCATCTTCATGGATCACCATCGCGCCAAACTTTCTTCATCACGGAATTCGCCGTAGCACACGCAAGTTTATAACTGTTTCGGCTTATCCCGAGTTACAACTCCCGCCGAATGTTCAAAATCACTACGCACCTATATACCATGTTATTTTCGTAGAAAACTTTACTTACATTCCCCCTTTTAATGTCAAGCCAGAATAGCGTTGACATTCGTGCTATTAAACACACAACACGCAAAATCTCCGACAAATATTGTTTACATCGCGATAATAACAAAACTCCCTTATATCGCCACTGTTTATCAATTTACATGCGCGTTTTGTGTACACAGTTCGCGCGCCGTCAAATAAATAAAATGTTTTTAAGTTATAAACTCATAACAATAATTAAAAAATTCTCGCAACCTCTAACACGAATCTCGCGTTCACACTCCGAGCAACACATCTCATGTCTGACTGACTGGCATTGTTGTCCTCCAGCTTATATAGTTTCGCGGCGAACAAAAGCGGATTACCCGCTTACTGAGCCGAACAACATAACGAAAAATATTTATTCTTCTTACTTATCAGCGTTTTCCTGACCTGTGATTGCTTCTACATCGTGTCCAAAATTCCTACGATAATTACCGTTTCGTCTGATTCGCCTCTCAATGCCTTGTTTAATTAAATATTGCAAATCACCGCTCGCTATCTTCTCATGACGTCACAACAATATGTCTGTTGTTTCGTATATTTTTCTAAATGAAAATATAGCGCTTTATTTTTATCTCGCCTCCTAAGCGTCCTACAAAATCGTGACTACTTTCAAAAATTTCGATAATTTTTGCTCTTTTATTCTGCCAAATTCTAACCCGTTCCCTTCAGGCGTTCTCTTAATATTTACGAAAAACACTATTTTTAATTACTTTCTTCACGGAAACTATGGCGCGTACATATTCCTTTTCATTCCGCTGAAATGCACGATTACTAAAATTCTCGAAATGGTCCGATTTTGATGATTGTTGTTTCAAACGATTTCAAAAATTGTGCTCTATCAAATGTTCGTGTCACGTTTCCCTTTCTTTCGCGCATTCATTTAATTTTTTAAAAAATGTTCGTGCGCGGCTCTTACGTCATTTGTCTCTTCGAATATAATCTATATAATTCTATTGTTTTTTTCTTTTTTTCATTTAAAGGAAATTATAATTGACTTGGATGATCATAAATCATTACAATATATATCTGGTTTTCATGTTCATTGTTCTTCCAACTCCTTTCCTGTTTGTTTTATATTGAAAATGAATAGATATTAAGAATTAATTTCATTTTATTCTTACTCTATTTTATAGCTTATGGTTCATTCCAAATTGTTTTTACTCCAACCAATAATTAGAAAATTATATTATGCTGTAGCTAGCCAGTGAGAGGCAAGACAGAACAGAAGACTACTTTACAACTTCAGCATATACTCTGGCATGAAACTGGATTAAGTGAATTGAACAATAACCTGGGCATTTTCTATCATAAGGAAAAAATTTATAATTTAACATGGTTTGATATTGGTAAGTAACAAGAATATTTAGTGAGGTTATCACTCGGGCTCTTGGCAAAATGACCAAGAAGTACGTCATAGGACGTAAGTATCAAAAACGAGGGCAGCAGTGCAGTGCAGTAAATGGATTCAATGCACAGTGTAACTGCTTGCCATCTGAAATGCCTTAAACTTCGTTCTCCTTTACCAATACTAAGTGCCCTTATTAAATGTCAATTAAACAAGCCATTTAAATAACATCAAATTAAATAAATCATTTTTATAAATGTATCTGAATAGCCTACCATACAATAAGATATTACATATTGTATCTACGAGAGGCACTGAATAAGTTAATTAGATTTTTCTTTCTCCAATGACACATTGAGTGTTACCAATTTCTTGAAATACAAGCAAAGATCTAACAAAATATGTTCTAGTCAAAGATTTCTTCCGGGCTGAAGGGCCGTGGTCCATTGGAAAACATATTTCCAGACGTTTCGTCCGCAACTACGGGAGACATCCTCAGGGGCGATGTGGTCTCGGACGAAGAATTCTCTTTGAAGGTTCCCCGGTGACTGACGGAAGTGCCCTTTTTTTTCAATTTTCCCCCCGCTAGTTACCCTAGCGAGGCAGGAATTTATTCAAGTAAGGGTATACAATTTATGCTCCAGCCTTTCGGCTTTTGGAGCTGCGGGAGGGCGATAACTTAAATATACTAACTATAATTAATCTTAACCTAACTTAAAACTATACAAAGCCTCTTTGGGCATTTAGTTTTATCAAACAAGTTTGGAAATGAAATATGTGTCAGAGTTCTTTAAATTGTTCCTTTTTCTTCCATTTTCTTATTATTTCATTCACTCACTCAGTCATTCTTATTCTATATGTACAAACTCATTCACTCACACATTCATACCGCACTTCACAACACTAACACTACACTGTACACTATTTACACTGCACTTGTACGCCACGGCGCCGACTTTACTCAGGCGTCCGTGGCGCCGCGACGTTTTCGAACCCGGGCGGCCCAGGCCCGGCGGGGCGCGTATCCGCGCCTCCCACGCGGTTTCCGGCATCATGGAGCGGCGACCGCCTCCCACGCACTATCTGCTCCCCCGCGTCGCACAGTTCTGAGAACTTGTGCGGGGGAAGTGCGCGGAAGGTGAAGGCGACGTGCTTTGGGCCCTTTCTTCTGTGGAAGGCCCTGTGCACGCCGCTGTTCGCCGCTACGCCGGTCTCGCGCAGGATGCGCGGAGCGGACAGCCGCAGCGCTCTTTCAAGCGCCGCCTCCGCCCGCCGCTGCAGCTCCGCCGGGAACTGATGGCGCACGCCCAGAACTCCGAACACGTCTTTGTTGCGGGGAGTGCGGTCAGGGGGCAAGTTAGGGAGGTGTGGGCGCGCCGCGAGGCGCGCCGCTCTGTTTTCTGCGACCCGAATGGGTCGCAGAGTGGAAGGTGGAGCAGCGGCGAATACCTCGCACGCGTACGCCCACAAGGGGCGCACGCATGCGGTGAATAAACGCCGCTTAAGAGGAAGAGAAAGATCAGGGGAACGGAGAAGAGGTTTTAGAAGAAGAGTTCGGTTTTGGATTTTGGCCGCGAGATATCGAGCGTGCGCATGCCAGCGGAGACCGCTGTCAAGCATCACGCCTAGATATCTCGCTTCACTCTGCCACGGCAAATGCGCGCCGGCCAAGCTCACCGTTTCATTGGGGTTTGCCCTCTTACGAGTGAAGTTGACGGCGACGCATTTGTCGAGGTTAAGAGCGAGTCGTTTCCGACTTAGCCATTCAGGGAAGGCGGCGAGACAGTCGCTTAAGTATTTTACTGACTGCCTGACGTTCGCCGATTTTGCATAATATGCAAAATCATCCGCGAACATCAGGAGCCCGCAGCGTTGAATGCCTGATTTTGATTCAGCAGGTAGCGGCGCATCATTTACGTATAAGCCGAAGAGAGTAGGAGAGAGAACACTCCCCTGAGGCACTCCCGCTTCGGCTCGTCTGAGGGACGAATATACATTATTGACGCGCACTTTGAACTGCCTGTCAGAGAGAAAACTCGCGATCAATCTCACATAGCAATCGCTCATCCCGACTCCGCGAGGCACGCGAGTAAACCCGCATGCCACACAGAATCGAAGGCCGATCGCATGTCGAGAAAGACCGCTGGCAAGTTCTGCCGTCTCTCGAGGGCGAGGCCGATCTCCGTGCAAAGCCGCGTTAGCTGCTGCGCGGAGCTGTGACCAGCTCGGAAGCCAAACTGTTCATCTCTGAGAAGGTTGAGGCGGCGTATTTCCTGTTGCAAACGCACCAGAATTAGTCGCTCAAACGTCTTCCCTAGAACTGAGAGTAGACTGATTGGTCTATAGCTGCTAGGAATTAATTTATTTTTGCCAGGTTTTGGTAAAAGCGCAATGGTCGCAACCTTCCACGCTTTCGGAAAATAACCGCACGCCAGGCACGCATTCAGGAGCTCGAGTAGAAACTCGACTCCGCGCCCGCCCAGAGCACGCAGCTGGCCGCCGGTACATCCATCTGCACCAGCGGACTTGGCTGGATTGACGCGTCTGAGTGCGCTCTCCAGCTCCCTCTTCGTCACTCGGCGGGCCGAGGAGAGAGGGAACAGCGGGCCAATGCTGTTGCAGCTGACCACTGGCGCGATTGGCCGGCCACCTGTTACAGTGGGGGCCAATGGCAGCGCAGCGGCGCCCGTTTCAAACGCGCGGAACTGCAGCTCGAGCGAACTCGCAAAGATTTCGCTTTTTGCCGCGTCGTCCCACACGTAAACGGGCCGAGGTGGTGGAGCGCCGGTTGCCCCCGTCCCGGCATTGCTCTGAAGCGGGCTATTTACTCCTGGTTTGCGGCCCAGCGCACGAGAAAGATCCCAAAGGTGCCTCTCGTGAAGGTTACATTTAGAAATGGTTTCTGACCATTTAGCAGCTCTCTCGTCCCGTAGAGATGAACGGAATTCTCTGCTTAAACTGCGCGCCCGCTCTCCGTCAACGGGATCGCCATAGCGGCGATGAACTTTGACAGTTCTACGCAGTTCTCTTAAAATCCTTCTTTGCTCGTCTGAGAGCTCAGGGCGAGAATTCTCTACTCGCGTGACAGTGGAGTTTTGCTTGTAGGCCGATTTCAGCGTCGCAGTGAAGTAATTCACTGCTTCGTCGATTTCGGCCTCCGTATTTACTGGTTTCTCCTCTAGCTGAGAGTTCAGCTGAGCTGAGAAACCTGCCCAGTTTGTGTCACGCGAAGTTCGAAATTTATTTTGGCGTTTCGCTTCAAGGGACGCCACAACGCATGTTACTGGATTGTGATCGGAATCCAGTGCGGCGATTGAGCGGGGAACCACACACTCAACGCCTTTCACAATCACAAAATCAATAACACCCGGGTTCCTGTTACGTACTTCCGGGAAATGCGTCGGGCTATTCGGTGCGCAGATTTCCACGCCCCGCCTTGTCGCTACAAGATTGGCAATTTTATTACCGTTTCTATTAGCTCCTAGGCCGCCCCAGGTTCTATGTCTGGCGCTAAAGTCACCCAGAAGGATGACTTTGGAATTTAATGCGAGAAGCGCATCAATTCCAGCCGGATCTAAGGTTTGGTCTGGGCAGTAGACGGAAACGACTAAAAGTCGCCCGTTTCCTACCCAAACGTACGCCCCGACCGCCTCTAGAGACGCCAGAGCAATAGCAGGGATTTCGGCTTCGAGCTGCGGTAATTCGCGGCGTAGTGCAAGCGCTACGCCGCCACCTGGCCTGCCAACGCGATCTCGGCGATAAACAGCGAATCCCCGGAGTTTGAATTCGTGTTCACCACTGAGCCACGTTTCTTGTAAAGCCAAAATATCTAATTGAAATTCATTTGCAAAACTTTCAATTTGCTGGGCTTTGAAAATAGCACTTCGCGCGTTCCAAGTACAGGCGCGGAGAGGTGCTGAGTTGAAACCTACGTGTAAATTAGACATTGTGAGGCAATGTCTGCAAGAATAAGTTAAACAATTCTAGGAACTGGCTCCTAGACATTGTTTGTGCGGCAGCTACGGGTGCAGTGGGCCGCGCTCCGGCCGCCCCTGTGGGCGTTGCGTTGGCCCCCGAGGTGCGCGGAGCGCCGAGGCGCCCCGCGACCTCGCTCCAGGCCGGCCCGCCGTTAGCTGCCGTCTGAGGCGCCGGGTTTCTAATGAAATTAGAAGTTCCCGACGAGGATCCCTCAGTTCCTACTATTGCACGCGCGTCTGAAGGACGCTTGGGCAGCGTGCAATAGCTACATCCTGTGAAGGATGCAGCGTGATTCTGTTTACAATTGCAGCAAGTTGGCCTTAGCTGCATTTTGCCAAGTCGCGGGCAGTGCTTCGTGCCGCGTTTGTCGTCTCCTTCCGGGTGATCCTCGCCCGTACAGAGCCGACAGCGCACATCGTACTCGCAGTTGCGAGAGATGTGGCCCCAGCGGCAGCACTTATTACAAAATCGTGGTCGTGCCCATTTCTCACGTTCGACCACGACCGCGAACGACTCAAGTTGGCGCAAATTGTAAATTTTACGCGACTCGGCGTTGTCACTGAGGGTGACTGCGAAAGTTCCCGTGGGAACTTGCACGCGCCGAGTTTCGGTGCCTGTTGCACCTTCAGCTACACCAGAATCCCGGCTACTGGCGACCGGGGATTCTTTTAGCAGAGAAATCTGCTTTATAGCGGAAGGATTGAATCCCAGCTTTTTGAGCTGAGTTTCTACATCTTCCGCGGTGTAGCCCTGCGGGAGCCCTCTAAGAAAAACTCTGAGGTACTTGTCAGAGTTTTCTGGCGGTGGCGGATGCGCGAACAAAAATAATTTCGCGCTGCGGCAATAGCGCTCCGCCTCTGTGTACGCCGCACGGTCATATGTATGTACCTCGTACACAGTGCGCTGGCTACGGCTGGTGACCTTCGAAATGGTCGCCTTGTACCCTGTTAAGGGCCCAAGTTGCCTGCCGTGCTCTAAGACCTTATCAGAACCGATTTTAAGTCGGATTCTGTAAGGTCGTTTCGGCGGCCGTGAAGCGGCTGGCCGGAGGGCTTCCGCGGGCGGATCCTGCGCGGAGGATCGCGCCGCTGCATTCTCCGCTGCGGGCCGACTGCGCCGGCTTCCGGAGACGAGTTGCCAGCCGTCAGACTGTTCGTCGCCTACAGGGAGGGGAACAGAGGGAGGCTGACGATGCTCGGGGTCCGTGGGCGCACTTACCAGACCGGCAGGTTGTTGGGTGTCATGTTGGGGTTGCGGCGCGGCGTCGGGCGCGGCGGGGGCCTGGGTAGGCCCGCCCGTCGTTTGGCCCTTGCGCCGGCGCCTTTTCTTTTTATGGCCCTTTTTGGGCGTGTTGTTTGGGCCGGATGAGCGTTGCTGCTCGGGCGAGCTTTGCGGCTCACTGGTTTCCATTTCTGCGGGCTCCGGGGATGTGGCCTCGCGCTGGCAAGGGCGCTTGGCCGGCGGGGAAACGGCGGGCGGTTAGCCGCCCACCACATTCCCAGGGCCCTTCAGCGTCGCAGCGCCGGAGCTCCCACCTAGCGGTGCTCGCTCAACGGCGTCTGTCGACGCAATGCCGCTCCCCGCGGCCGGCGGAGAGCTGGTGGCGGGCGAAGCGGTGGGGAGCACACCGGCCAATCCCGGCGCATCGCCACCGATCGATCCAGGCGTCGCGCTGAGCGGGGTGGGGGCCTCGTTGCCCTCTCCTCCGCTAGGTGCGCCAGCAGCAGCGCCGTTCAAAGCTCCGCCAGGGGCGCTCAGCAGCTCGGAGCCGCTCTCGCCGCTGTTTGTGTCGGATGGGCCGTTGCTGCGGCGCCGTTTGCCCGACAATGCAAAGTTGTAAGGGGCGGCCGGTGGAGAGATACGCAGTTCGAATGAGCTGACGCGCTCTCTCACTGACTGCCCCACAGGAGTGCCGGGAACCGGCGCGTGAGTGGACGGCGGCAGCCCTTGCGCCACCCGCGCCACGTTTAACGCGGTAAGGAGCTCACTGCCGGGCGCCAGGCGCGGGATCGCTCTCGCGCCGGCGTCGCGGAAGGTGCCCCAGAAGGCCCTAAGGCTACTTAGGTTCGCCACCGCGAAGGCGCAGATGACGCCGGCGGGGATTCCGGAGAGCGCCGTCTCCATGTCCCCAAGGGTGGGTTGGGGCGGTGGCGGCGCCGGCGGCTGCTGCTTTGGGCGCAGCGGTTGCAGCTTTCGCTGCGGCGCCGGCGAAGCCGTGGGTGGGGCCGTCGTCGGTAGTGGTGGTGGCGCTGGGATGGTAAACGCAACGGCCGCTGAGGCCGGGATGCGCTCCGCCCCAACCACGATTATCTTATCCTCCGGAGGAGTGATAATCTTATCCTCCGGAAAGATGAGCTCACGGCTCTGGCCACGCTGCACTCGGGGCGTCTGTGGCTCAGTCGAAATCAACCAAGTCACGTTATCCCCAAGTGAGCACCGCCGTTCGCCGGAGCACCGCTCGTTTTCCCCCCTCAGCGACAAGCGCCGGTGAGGGGTGAAGTCGTCTCCGTTAGCCGCTGACATCGCTGGCTAGCGGCACATTATTGCTCAGTACACATTAATGCTCTTAGTTGGCCCCGCGAGAGCAGCGCTCGATCGCGGGAGGAGCTCGGCTCCTGCTGCGATCCCGCACGGTGTTCCGCTCAACGTCTCGTGAGAGCAGAGCTCAATCACGAGAACGCCAGGTACTTGCCGTGCAAGGAAGGCTGCGTGAACTTTCCACTTAACACCGTGTGGGAGCGGGGCTCAACCACATGTGCCAGGTACTTGTTGCACGCCGCAGCAGAAACCAATTCACGCCAAGTGCAAGGCCGGAGCTAAGCGGAGGGAGCGGATGGTGGCTGCGGCCGCTAAGCTGCGACGACTCCGCGACGACTCTGGGCTGCCCCGCCGCCGATGCGCTGACTGCCTGCTGCCGCTGCTCTCTTGACTGCTGCCGCCACCGGACTCCGTGCTGACTCCTGTGCTGCGGAAGTGCCCGGTCCGCGGGGATATTTGTACCAGCGGGACTGTGGTGGGGGGCGGCTACTGATTGGCTCGGGTCGGGTGACGTGGCGGAGACGCTCGCTGTGTGTACGTGACTGTTGTCATGTTCCCGCGTGCCAACGTGACCACTGACACGTCTTTGTTTTTCATTAGGTTTTGCTTTGGCCTGGCGGATTTCCTATTTTTACTTTTTTTAAACACATCTGGGAGCCTTGTCATTAACATACATACCCGTCCTTAAAACTACCTTAGCTTTTGTACTTGCCCGTTAGCTAGCTAAATTTATACAACTTCTAAATTCTCCCTGGGCGTGACTATGTGATTGCCCTATACAGGGCTACAAACGAGGTACTTATGCGCACGTGCATGGGTCTGTATCTGACTACTTTAATCACAACACATTCTCTAATGGTTATTGATGAACCCGAATGTATTCATCTTAATTTATTTACTACTTTTGGATGGTTTCTTTCCTCAAATCAACATATCAAATACATCTGAAAAAATAATGCCCTTTGATGGCACAAAAAATACACACAACAGATAACAATACTTTTAAAATTAAAACCCAACAAATAAACAATAACCATTCACACTGAAAATTATAAAAACAATATGTACACTCATTCACTCCGAATGCGCATTCTATCGTTAGAATTGTTGACCCTCTTATCTTAAGATAATGAACAAAACTTGATCTTTGACAGATGCTTTTGAAGATAAAAGAAAAACGAACAAACAAATATCCATGCATCACTTCCCTTTGTGCAGGACAAATGCTGTGACACGCGGCGCACGTCACGCGTCGCCGTCCACCGATTCATACACTCCCCGCGTACGATAGCACGCTCCAGCTTCCACCAGCTCCAAGATCATATGTTCCCTCAACTCACACTGCTGAGCAAACACTGCGAAGCGTTCTGCGATAAAACGCGAATTTCCCACCACGTTTAAAGTTCCCGCGGCGAAGAAATACTATTCATTTCACGAATACTGGTGACAAGAATCTTTTAAAGTTCCCACGGTGAAGAAATACTATTGGGTTACGCGAACTAAACGAAACTGCTCTGTTCGTCTTTCGATTACTGTCCGAAGCATGTAGAATTCCGTATCATGAAATTTATAACACAAAATGTCCGCGACCGTTGCTTAACATTGCAATCGCGTAAAATGAGTCTTCGCGTTGCGTTCACCCGTAAAATATTGTTCCTATTTCTAAATCCGTTCATCCGCTCACTACATCAGTTTTGTTCACTTGAAAATATAAACAAAAATGTTTTCAAAACATTTTTCTAACACGGAGCTTGCGTCTTCACCAACCATACATCACTGCACTTTCTCTCCTCTCTCGAGCATTGTTGTCCCCTATCCTACATAGATTTTTCTTGAACAAGCGCCGATCGCTCGCCCCTGGCCACAAACAAGATTACAGAATGTTTCTTAATTTCCCGTTTATAAGCGTTTTTATGCCTCGCTACCGGTTCTCAATTTTGTCTATTGTTTCTCCGATAATTACAGCGATCTCTATTTTTCCTTTCGATGTCTTATTTTATTAAATCTCATCGTTTTTAGTTCGTTCACTGTCGTGACGTCACTACAATGCGTCACTTGTTTCACACATATTTCAATTATACTTTTAATTTTAATCCATTTTCTAGACGTTTTCCAAAATTGTGATTACTTTCGAAATTGTTCATAAATTTCGCCTTGTTGTTCTCTAAAGTCCAGCTCGATTCCTTCAAGCGTTTTCGTTATATTCATTAAAAAGCATAGTTGCCTTCAACTTTACCCTAGCAACAATGGTCTCCATGTTCACGCTTTTTAACTTGAAATGTACGATTACGATTATTTTCGAAATTTTGTGAACCCCTTGCCCGATTTTGCTGATTGTTCTTTCTAACAATTCTAAATATTATGCTTTATTGAATGTTTATGTTAAATTTGACTTTCTTCCGCGCATTCAGTTAATTTAGAAAAAATGTTTGCACGTGGCGCTGCCTCCTTCTGTCTTTTTGAATATAAATTTAACATTTTATTGGAAAGTCTTTATTCTCTGGAACTCCCGAATTACCGAAATGATCGCAAATCATTACAATATATATATATATATATATATATATATATATATATATATATATAGTGACCGTACCACTTCAGTTTCCCGAATTAGGGATTCAAGTTGACCAGAGAAGCAAGTACTTACCACATATTAGAATTTTATATATATATATATATATATATATATATATATATATATATATATATATATTCACAAAAAATCGAGAATGTTTAACTACTAGACAAACCTTGATTACATAATCGCATGCTATTAACGTGATTAACATCATTACTTATCAATACTGTTTGGAATATACCTAACCATCCGGGAGCTCCCACACTCTTATACAATAATGAAGTACCAATATTCTATATCCTTCAGTTTTACATTCAGTGTTACCGGTAGCGGTAGCTCAGTGCATCAACTGATGTCACTGCAGCGCCTCTAACCGGGAGGTCCTAGGTTCGAGTCCTGACGGCGGCAGGATTTTCGACACTACGTCGAATTCAGCGGCTGTCTGGAGGAGAATTCTAGTGGCTGGCTGCTCTGATCGGTAGTTTTCCGTGGTTTCTCCGATCAACACCAGGCGAATGCCGGAGTAGTACCCTACCAAACGACCCCGGACCGCGCGCGATCTGTTCTTCTTTGCCCTATCCTCTCCCCTTACACACACACTTACACTAACATGCACACCAGTACCACAGATTCCGGGAGACCGGTCGGGAGCTTAGAGCTTGTCCTTACTGGGGCGGTGCCCCTCTGGTGGGAGAATCCTGCTTAGGCGGAAACCCCACTAGCCGACGGTAGGTCGACGCCGGATCTAGCCATCCAGCGGGGGAAGATCACCGCCATCTCCCGAGAGAAAAACATGCACTACACTAACGGGACTAATGACCGAAGCAGTTGACGCGCCCGGAAACACGAAAAAATCAATCAATCAATTACATTCAGTGTTATTATTACCTAACATTAACCAGTTACAATCTATCCCTCCCTCTTTGAATATTTGTGATTGTTCATCGTTATATCCTCACCCCACACTCTGAAGCGAATGATTGCAATGCCGACTTTCACGAATATTAAAAACTTCGTTACTTATCTGAGGATCCCGCATTCCTGTCGTGGGAATAGAGCCGCCTCTGCTAATGTCCTTGACGTCCCCGAGCCGTGGTAGCCACTCGTCCAGCCGACTGCGTGTTGTCCACGTGGTCGCCGTGCCGTACTCAGCGTTCTGCTATTTAACCATTCCCTTCCAACGTCTGGGCACGAATTCGGTCTTCTTATGGCGATGTACTGGCTCGGAGTCGTTAATTTCTCCTTACACTAATAGTTTATGGCCCACGTACACCGCTACACCACGTACTTTCACATCACCTGATTATTCTTGTTCATTGGCGCTCAGAACATAATACTTTTTAATTCATGCTTTTGTCCTCGTCTAATTACATGCCAACAATTCTACGCGTCTTTTGTCCTCGACATTACTCTATTTCATTCTCTCATGGCCCGTACATATTACTACACCACATGCTTTCACTTCACTTAATAATTTCTTGTTCATTGACGCTCTGAACCCAATACCTTTTAGTTTTATGCTTTTGTCCAATGCTCCGAGTGCTCGTCTAATCACATTTCCACCTTCCACCTCTCCCCACCGGCCGTGATTCGTTCCCGGAATCGTTCCCCTAAAAGATTGATTTGCGGTCTCTTATACGCGCCAGATTCGAATTGGCAATCTCCATTCCTTTCCTGTTTGACGGCCAAATGACCGTTATATATATATATATATATATATATATATATATATATATATATATATATATATATATATTGTAACGCCTCCACTCGTGGAAACGCCCTGATAGAATGCTCTTTCGAGCTTGAATATCTCGGGGGCAGGATCTTTTGGGGTATGAGAAAGTTACACACCCAGACACAAAATTAGATAAAATGACAGTATATTCTGTAATATGGCATGAGAAATTGTTCACACTTAACATTCAAATTCAGAATTAAATCAAATTTACAACACAACACAAAATTTACTTAACAATGTGCTCGCTATATCGAGTCTGATTCTCCTATCACCCGTGCACGGTTTTGCTAAGTTATGAACTTAATGGAAACTAAAATTTTCCCATACTCCTGGGATTAATTATAATGAAACGCTATTCAATATCTTATTGCTACTTTACATTAAATATTATCCTCGCTAGCAAATTTTATACAATAAAAAAATGAGGAACTCTAATAAAATTTACACAGTTTCTGGATTGAATTCTATTGCAAGTATTACCGCTATACAAGGTAAATTTATGCTGTCGTGACACAAATTTCAGGCGATTTTACAAAGTTTTAATGATCTGGTTCTTCATTTCACTCCTTCTAAAATCCGGTCTCCCACTCTGGTTTACTCAGTTACAAATTACCTTTGCCGCCACCCAAGGCCCCCGGGTTACGCACTGCCGTCGTGTCGAAGTAGCTGTACACCGCCAGCCGCGCCGCCACTCGCGTTTCCCGATGTCCTCGAAGCCGTCTCTGCAGTCCGTTACCAGATTTTCGCACCAGTCTTCTAAGCTCTCGCCACCAGATCCAGGACACATGCACGCGTACTGCTCCGTCCCTTGCGTGTTACAGCACGTGTCGCTCCTACCAGGGCGTTGACTATGATATTGTTCACAATCACGTTTACTTTACTTTATGCGGCCTCGTTATAATGTTAACTTGCTACTTCTCGCCGCCTCAATATTGCAACGTTCTTCTCCACTATTACTCGTGATAATGTCTACGACTCCGCGTCTTTACTACAGAAGAATACCTCGCTCGTCGCCGTCCAGCTCTAGAAGAATAGTACCTCGCGCGTCGCCGACTGAACCAAGAAGAACTAGTACCTCGCTCGTCGCCGTCCAAATCGAGAAGAAGAAGAAGCTTTTCGCCGCCCCGCCGTATAAATGCGGCCCTGACGTCATAGAACCCCTATGCGCGCCGCCCCTCCGTCGAAATTACCCCGCCGCTACTTCTGGCCGCCACCTCCAGGTCGCGCCTTTTCTCTCTTCCGTGCTGCTCTTGCGATGTTATTATTTGCCCCATCGCCTTCTATAGATGCGTGGGCGCCGTGTAAGTTAGTGGCCAGGCCACGAACGTCACTATATATATATATATATATATATATATATATATATATATATATATATATATATAATGTGACGGAACACACATCGTGAACCTGCCTCCGACGTGCCGCACACAATGCAACCTTGTTTTGACCAGGGGTCGTTAACCCTGAAGGTGGAGAGCACCGTTCGGGCGTTACCAGCGCCGCGCGGCAGCCTACTGCCGCTCCGACGCCAGGCCTGTCAGGTTATTGAATCGGTTTGCCTCTAGGAGGCCAATATTGGGTGTTGTGAAATAGATAGAACACAGACCGGTTCAAATTCAAAGGAAACACTTTAGTGACTGGTTAATATGCTCATGTATTCTGAAACTTTTCTAGAGACGAACACACACACTTAAATACAAAAATGACGAATCTATTTACACTTAAATTTGGACAACAATTTCGTGTTCTTCACCGAGCGTTCAAGCCGGTTCGTAACACCTCGTTGCTACCAGTAGAAGCAACGCAAAGAACTATGCTTGAAGAGAAATAAATAAATTCCCTTCTCGCACTTCGATCAAAACTATAGTCACTATACCAATTTGTGCGAGCAATGCCTCTGTCTTACACACACAAATAGTTGCAACTCAGTCTAAATTATTACTATTGCATCAACTTGTGCAAAAAAGAAAAATAACATCCATATCCGAAGTACACAAACATCATAAAATTCTAATTTCAGAAATCCAAGTATTTTGCTAATTAATTAAATAATTTGAACAAGTTAATTGTTCATGCAAATCTTACAACTTTTCCACTCAAACGATTTCTTTCAATTTACTCTTGCCCACGATTGTGGCTCGAATTGAATTTTATCAAAATGTTCGACATGAACTTTCTAGTCACACATTTTGAATTACATTTTTCTGAAATATTTCGTCTTTGTGGTCAGCATACCGCACGGGTACTCACGCTTCGGTGTTTGGGGCACACGTAACGCGACCTCGGCTAATGCGGTGAACGGGACCTCGGCGGCTTATCGCTGAGGACGACTGCTCGCTCCGCGGCGAACTTCGGCCTCGCGTCGCGCTGCTCGCTGCGCTGCACACCGGCGCCGTTCCGGTCGGTGACCTCGCGCCTCGCGCGGTGCTGCCTCCGTCCGTCCGTGAGCTCGTACAATCTTCTTCGGTCGCTACGTAGAACGGCTGCGCCCCCACACCCATTTTCCGGCCCCAACACACTCGCTTCTTTGGTCGTGTAGTAGAAGGGATGTCGCCTCGGCCTTCCACCTCAGCGATGCGCCGTGGTGGCGGCGTAACGATTATACAAGGGACGCCGTGTCCGGATCCGTCGTCCTCACTGGACTTCGTGGCTCCCTTCCGCTCGTGCGTTTTACTCCACCGTCGGTGAATCTCGACCCATTGATTAGATCTTCCTTTCGTGAAGCGCAGTGCCTTCTCTCGCGTACAGTTCTTGAGGAAATGGCACAGGAGCAGTTTCTTCCCCGCCTCCGTCGCTTCCGCACGTTCAGATTTTACTGGTAGCGCGTCCTCTTCAAATCTGTATTTCTTGGAGATTTACAAGCAACTCTCCAATCTACATCACTCGGAAGTTTCTAGATGACTCTCTTATCTGCAGCTCTCAGAAATTTCAAGATGACTGCGTCTTGTGCGGCTCTCGGAAAATTTCTAGACGACCATTCGATCTGCTTCCTTCGGCGACCACTCGTTCCGCTCGCCGTGGCTGCGGCTGACGTCGGGCGATGACGTGGTTACCGCGCCACGTTTGGAATGGCGGACACCCGCGATGGTTTTCGGGCGTTCGTGCATGGGGTTCCGGTTCGTTGCCGGGGCGCATATTAGAGCTCGTCTCAATATATATATATATATATATATATATATATATATATATATATATATATATATATGTATGTATATTGTAACACACCCACCTACCTACTTTACCACACGTGGTGGGTCGTGATGGCATGAATGCTCGTGAAGCGAACTTACAATTCTCAGGAAGCAGGATCTTTCGGGTATGAGAAAGGTCTGAACCCTTAACACAATTCATCAAATAAAATACGAATAATATGAACATATTTTCAATGATAAATTTACAGTGACTCAAATTTCACAACAGGTTATTGCACTTTAAGTCGCTGGTCACTGAAAAATGAAACAAGACAAAAAAATATAGGCGTCAAAAAACATATAGGCGTCACCTCGACTGCCTGAACATACTTTCATCAACTACAATTTACGATTTAATTACTCCTTTCTGAGTTTTTCCACTACTAAATTATTTACTCTTTTGGCCTCTAGTTTTCCGTGCACTGCTTTTTTTTCAAATGAATTTGATACTTGTTTCAAAGAAACCCCTTCACAGGTGCTAGCCTTGGGCTTCGCACTCACTATAATACTGAACACACACAAAATATACGTGGCATTCACGTTACTTAATTCATACCCCTTTACATGTCACCAAAGCAATTACTTTAAACACAATACAACAAATTGATATTTCTAGATAATATTAACTGCACAACATATAAAACTTCTGAATCATTTACGTAAAATTGTACAAGGTATAGGCTCTTTAAATGAATCTAATGATACGTGCAGTAAATGGCCTGGAAACTGCCACTCACACAGTTCGAAATACTTCTCCCACCTATTCTAGACGTTTCACCCACTTTTAACACTGATGGTCGTGTATATTATCCTCTTTCCCCAGCTAAACGCTGCATAAACGTTGCCAGTTCCTTTACCTCAACAGCTCCGCGTCGCTCGCCTGTAGGTAACCTTGGGGATTTTCTGCCGCTCGTCCCGCGTTGCCGCGTCGTCTCGCGTGCTGTGCTGCGACGAAAGCAGTTCCTTCCGCTCGAACGCCGCCAAGCCTCCAATTTCCACACCTTTCTCTCGTTCCGAACCCGTACTATCCTCGCTCTAGACCAAGTCCTTCTCGCCTACGCTTCGCTCTTCCTGGGGTCGTCCGTCTTCCACTGCCTCGTACACGTTCGTTCGCGCTTCCAGCCTCGAAATTATTGATGTTGCAGGAGTTATGCTCAAATGCTCGGCCGACCTACCACGCTTTAGGCATGTGTGGTCTCAGCGTGCAATGTGAGATGCTGGATTTAATTAATGTCCTTCTGCGCGAATTTTACAACTTTTGAAGTTATTTCGACGTCAAACAGTTATTTTGCTTGCTCTCCGATTTATTGTGACTGCGACGAATGATTTTGCACTCAATCTCCCAATTACTTCACTTTTCTAAGATACGCTTTTCCGAGCTAGCTTTTAACTATCAAGTTAAAGTAAACTCCTATACTATCTATTTGTACTCGCCGTTACTGTTGTAGCAAAAGAGCTTCTTCTGGTCGCTGTTGCAGTTGCCGTAAAAGAGAGTTCCTCCGAGGCGCGCCGCGATACTTATGTTACTCGCGCCTGGGGAAATGTTGGAGGGGTGCATATTCTCCTCCTTTCGTGACCTCACGGAAAAACACTACTCACTAGTTCGGGCGTCGTAGTTTGAAAAGCTGTGGGCAGATGGCGCGTTTACCGGCCATCGCTCCGCCGCGTACCCTAGTCCTCTCTGTTAGTGAGCTTCTTTATATAGCTGATGGTGGTGTTATGGGGTTGTCTAACCCCGTGACGTCACTATATATATATATATATATATATATATATATATATATATATATATATATATATATAGTAATATACCCGTCTTCCTGCCCTCAAATTCCTGTAACCTGTTTCCGAATTTCTAAGAAATATATGGGCGCCAGGAAATGGTTTCGAGAATGTGCTCCCAAATTATATTTAATCATAACACCGTTGCTGACTCAGTCGGCGGGTTCTTTACCGAAATAATCGTGAATACTTACGATTATTTAATTCGTCCCCCATACGGAGAATTATGGAATCTGAAATGCAAAATTTAAATATCCTACTGGATTGCACGTGACGGCATATGATAATCAGCTTTCATCAATAGAAAATATCAAATTTATTTATAAATTTTAGCATTAAGCATAAAATTAAGATTCTTTTTGGTCATGACCTTTACTATAGCGCTATAGAATCTGTTATCCATTAGAATCTTGGGCGCTGTCCTGGTAAAGGATGTCTCCCCGTAGACTTCAGCAATGGGCCTCGTCCAATCTTCTTTCTTGCTACCGACCAAATCCGAATCTTGTCGTTTCTTCTCATAAACCACTATGTACACTGTTTACCCATTGGCATCTTTTACTCTTTTGTTTAAAACAAAACTATGCGATCTACCTCGCGGCGTCATCTATATCATTATTTTTGACCAATAATTCACGGATGCTACTTATCGTCCGCTTTTGAACTAAGAGGCATTGTTTATATCTTGCACTCCGGTACCATGAGAACCAGCGTCTTTTTGCTAATAACGTGTTATTATTAATGAAATTCGCTGAATTTCATATTGGTGACAATCTGGTATGTCACTATATATATATATATATATATATATATATATATATATATATATATATATATATATATATATATATATAATGATTAATTTTAAACACTTTTTGAAAAGTTGTCCGATTCCCCATTAACCACCACGACCAACTCGGTGGGACATGAGATTTAAAACTGTATAATAGGAATAGTATGATGAAATTCCAGCATTTGGCAGCCAAAAAATTAGGAAAATGGAAAATTAGGAATGTCCTTGATGCAAAAGATGGCAGGAGGGAAGGAAATAAGGCTTAACCCAAAAGCTAATCTAGACTAAGGAGTTTAGACACCTAACAGGTGTGAGAAAGTCAGTGACATTCAAAAGTACCAGTAGTCGTTTGAAAATTTAGCAAATTTCTTGTTACAATAGAGTTAAATACACTTATAAAGGTGGCATAGGTCCGATTTTTCTGGATTAACTGGATTTTCGGACATTGTAAAACTGCATTTCTTCGGCAACTTCTTACAACCTCAATATTGAAGACAGACTTTTCCTTCAAATGAAACTTGTTGTCCATAAATAGTTATTTCATTAAGGTCATGTAGATTTTTTTCAATTTTAGTAGTTTTCGTGCAATAGTGCGTGCAATATTTGCAATTTTTAAAAAATTCAAAAACACGGTTTTCTCGAAAACGGCTCCACGTTTTTTCTTTAATTTTTTGTTCCGGTTAGTGCTAAACAAAACATATACGATGACATCAACGCCATATTGCTCTAATTTTTGCTTTTTCAAAAATTACAAAAATGTATTTTTTTTACTTCTCTCACGTCGGTAATACTAACTTTAGATGCGACTTCTTCACCTCATATTTATCAGTACATTTGCTTAAAATAATGTCAAATAAAGTTTCTCAAAAACAACAGTTTTGTGAAAATGAACTCAATATCCCGCACTTTCAGATACGCTCAAACGCCATTTTTTCAAAAATGGCTCCAAATTTTATTTTATTATTTCTAATGGATACTGCTTACTGTATTGTTTAATATGACGTTTAAATAGGTGTATCATTTTGTTTTTTCAAAAGGTACAAAAATGTATTTTTTATGACGTCTCACATGGGTAATATTTACTTTGGAGGCGATTGCTTCACGTTATTGTATAATGAGTACATGCTAAGTGCATGTACTTTAAATAATGTCAAGTAAAGTTTCTCGAAAACTCAACAGTTTCTAGTTAAAGTGAGCTCAAAAAGACGCATTTTCAGAAACGGTCAATCGTCATTTTGAGTTTGCGCACAACCGCTATCAAAAATGGCTCCAAATGTTTTGTTCAAACTTTTCCAACGGATAGTGGAATCGGCACTGTTTAATATGACGTTAAGTTCATTTTGGTGTATTCGTTTGTTGTTTTCAAAAATTACATAAAATATATATTTTTTCAATATATCTTACGCCGTTAATACGCGCATTTCCAGCGATTTGTATACATTATTGAATTTGTGAGTGAATGTTCTACAAATTACTTCAAATTAAGTGTTTCGCATTTTCAGTAACGCTTAACACCAATTTCTTAAAAACGGTTCCACATTTTTCAATGAAAATTGATATTTAGGACGTTTTAGCCTTCTTTAATATTCTTAAAATGATATTTCTGTTCTTCTATTTGGAAAGAGAAAAGTTGAGAAAAAGGCCAAAAAATGTACTTTGGGCGACGATAGATAGCAGCTAGCAAGACGATGCGGTAAGATCGTAAAGACAATCCACACCAAGGAAATCAGTAAACTTTACTACAAGAAAGTGTGTACCATTCCGAAATACCTCTAGTTTCTTTCTCATATATATAGATATACACGGGAGTAATATACGTAGTACAGAGAAAGTTATGTAATGCTGCGGAAAATGGATTTTGAGAATTCAACGGAAATACCCGTTTTGGGATCCCCTGATATCCAGAGAGTGTTTTTTTTTTTTTTTTTTTTTCAAAACGTCCGTCCGTCCGTCTGTCTGTGAACACTACCAGCGCCTAACCCACACGTACAATCTTTTTCAAATTGAAGAAACCCCTGTTCATCTGACTGTAGTTGAGACTTTGAAATTTCGAAAGACTTTTTTTTTAATTTAGGGGTACTTTATATGAAGCCCTGGACATTTTCAAAATTTTCTCAAAAACGGCTCCTAACTTTTTATTTAAAATTTTTGGGATGAGTAGTACCAAATGCACTCTATCCGATTACATAAACGCTATACAGCTCAATTCTTTTGTTTTTTTCAAAAAATACAAAAATGTAATTTTTTCACTTGCCTCTCAGGCCGGTAATATTTACATTAGAGGCGATTTCTTCAGATTATTATATTTATGAGAACATGTGCTTTAAATAATGTCAAATAAATTTTCTCGAAAACTCAAAAGTTTTCTGTAAAAATGAGCTCATAATTCCGCATTTTAAGAAACGCCCAAATGCCATTTTCTCAAAAATGGCTTAAATTTTTTTTCTCCAAATTTTTCCAATGAATAGTGATAATTGAAATTACGTCAAATTACACGAATGTAATATTCTTGAAATTTCTCTCACGGCGTTAATATACCCATTTCCATCGATTTGTATACATTATTGATTTGTGAGTGGAAGTAATTCAAATAAAGTTTTTCGAAAACTCAATAGATTCCTTTGAAAAATAGCTTCAAATTTCGCATTTACAGCAATGCTTATTCGCCATTTTCTTAAAAACGGCTTCACACTTTTCAATGACAATTGCTATTTAGGACGACGTTTTAGCCTTTTATAATATTCTTAAAATAATGTATCGTTTCTACTATTATGAAACCGAAAAGTGGAGAAAATTTCAAAAAAATGTACTTTAGGCGGCGATAGATGGCAGCTGGCCAGAGAATGTAGTAAGACCTTAATACCAGCCCACTGCGCCATTCTGTAGCACCTCTAGTTCAAGTTAAAGGTGTGTTAGGACAGAAATTGCAATGTCACATTACTTAACCGTTTCCATTAATGCGAGAAAGTATGTGCTGTTGTAGCACCTGTAGTTGTTTAGCCGAAGTCCTGGCCGTAGACACTACGCGTCTACGGTCAGGACTTCGGCTTTTGCCTTCCGAAGGGAACACTCCTCCTGTTAGATGTAACGGTGACTGTGCACTTTGCTTCTCCCAAAAAATATTTTGCAACAGGAATTATAACACCTGTGATATTGGGCTGAAATAAATGCTATGGAAATTAACGTATCGAAAAGAAAAGTAATTACTTTAGGCCAGGGTCGCAATACGCAAAGATGACATAGAGTTAATTTTGCTGTACTTTTTGTTTATTAAAAAATTATACAAATTTAATTTGTTTGAAATATCTCCAACGCCATTATATGCATATTTCCAGCGATTTGTATACATTATTGCATTTGTGAGTGAAAGTGCTTCAAATACTTTCCAATGAAGTTTCTCGAAAACTTAAAAAGTTTTCAGTGTAAAAGAGCTTCAAAGTTCACATTTAAGTATTGCTTAAGATACAGTTTCTTAAGAACAGTTCCAAATTTTTCAAAGAAAATTTCCAAATAGGTCGATGTTTTACTGCTCTTTAATATTCTGACAGTAATATTTCGGTTCTACCATTAGGAAACAGAACAATTGGGGAGAAGAGAAAAAAAGAAAAGAAAATATCATTTGGGCAGCGATTGATGGCAGCTGGCAAGACCAAAAAGATAGCCAAAACTAAAGACATTCGAAATCTAAACTTTAGACAGTCATAGGTGTGGGAAGACATTTCAATTTTTTCCTGAATGTTCACAAATTCCAAAACAAGGAAGCCGACACATATGAGTACAATATTTAAGCATGCATACTATTGTAATAATACAGGAGGTAGTAATTTAGCAATATTACGTATGCTCTTTACTGAATTTCAAGCTCTATGCACCATAATAGTCTTTTTCTACTTGGTAAATCAGAAATGATCAAAAACATATGAGAATATCCAACAATTACCTTTGTTCATTTTAAATTCAATTAATGATAATACTTATGTTTTCAGTGACTACACCAATGTCAACATGTTTAGTTATGAATGGCAAGTTATATAACTACAATGCAATAAAGAATCTATGATTGAAATTTGATTTGTTTAGTAACAAACAGGGGCGGCTTGGGTTTAGGTTGCACATCCCCCAGAAAATGAAAAATATCTCATTATATATAATATATATATAATATATAGACATAGCAAAAATGACGGGCATTTTTGTTTAGGCAAAAAACAATAGAGAGAAAAACACAGCGAGCTTTGAAGGGTAGATCATATTGGGAATTAGGGCATTCCGACTCGTGTCGTGGTGGTGAGCGGATCGCTTGTGCGGTTTTCCTTGAGGTTAATTATCAAATGGGGATTTGTGATATTTTGTGAGAGTGAACATTTAACTTGAACTTAGAATATTTCCGCATTAGGTGTGCAACGGGAACTTGTAAAATTTTCGTGTTGTACCATTGCAAACTCTGACTTATAATATTTTCATGAGTGAACTTAGAATATTATCGTGGTGGAGTTACAAGAATTCACTTAGAAATTGCATCAGTGAATTGTGAATTGCCATGTTATTCCGACCTGGGAAAGTAATCAGTTTGAAATAGGTGCTCATCTGAGGCGCAAGATAAAGCGTAAAGGCAGTTTGTGAAGTGGTTGGAGGAAGTTTCGACTTGGTCGCTGATCATCGTGGACTTCGACAAGAAGGAAGATTGGATTATTCTACGCGGCGACATCGCGCGGCGTGCGCATGAAGAAGCAAGAAAGGATAAAAGGTTCACTGTTATTGCAATAACGATGAAAATGGTCATGACCTAACAATAACTTGTATAATCAATGATAGTCTAATAACTTTTGGCATTCATAATAAATTATAATTCATAGTTTGAAAGAAAGCTGATTCTTATTTGCCATTACATGCAATCCTTGAGTATACATTTTAGAATTATTTTCAGATTCCTAGCCACTCCGTATGGATGACAGATTGAGTAATTGGTTGCGGAGTAAGTAGCAACATTTATTTCATAAGAACCCGTCGACCGAGATAGCGGGATTTACATTTATTTGTAATATATCCGAAGACTAATACATAGATAATCAGGAATTCAAGTGTAACCTTTTCCTGGCGCCCAAATTGTTTATAAATCCGGAAATTGGTTACGATTGATATTTATTTAGTAATTAATAGAAGCGTTTCAATATATATATATATATATATATATATATATATATATAATCATTCTGAAACTTTAGAGCGTCCAACTGGCGCTCTCTCCGGTGTCTGGTGCCTTGCGAGGAAATGCACCACGCTCTTGGCTCTATCATTGGATTTACTGCTTTTACTCGGCTCTTCGATTTAACACGGGGAACATACGGCCTTGTGGCGCAGTTTTGCGCTGCGCGGCGGAGTGAGCCTCAGGGGAATACCCATATTCTCTCTTCGTCTGACTCGCTGCAACGTAGTTTTATGAATTTCGCTTGCTATTGAAAATACACAGGTTCCATCAATTAATAACGATATTCAATATAGTTTTTTATGATATTTGGAGAATTTGTTTTCATTTGATATTAGGTTTGTTGATTCAAAACGTACTTTTGGTGAGTTCTTTGTTTAAAGATGGTCGTTCTGGACGGACGTCCCTTTTATACTTGGGTTTTTGTAACCTGGCTGATGACAAGTTGTTACAGTTTCGTTCAATCTGGAACTTAAACGTCACTATAGTGACGTCACCGTGATGACGTTTCAGTTCTCGATTGGATGACACCGTAACAGCTGAGGAAGTGTCATCGGCCAGGTTAGAAAACCCTAGTATAGTGTCTTGCGGAAGCCAGTGTGGCTGGAGTTTGGCCAGCGATTTGCGAAAGTTCTTGTTAATAAAACGTGTGTCAAAGATCTTTCATTATTGCCAAATATACCAGGGTAGTGAAGTTTTCAAAATAAAATAATTTTATTTGAATGAAATGTGTCGAAGCAATAGTGCTTGTTGTAATGTGCTGGAGTCGAACTTCAGTGCCCAGTGGAAATCAGAGCCACGTGCGCGAGAGTTGTCGGACACGTCGCATGCAATTATGTCAGTAGTGTTTCAATATAGACTTTTATTTCACTTAGTTTTAATTGCTTACATTTTATTATGTATTCGTATTTTGAATTTTGGAAATTACATTTCTGTGATTCGACGGAGGTGCAACTTCCAGTCTGTTGGAGCACGAGCCCCCACCAGAAACAAACAGAAGCAAAAAGATCAATTGATAAAGCATGAAAATTAATTGACTGCAGTGTGTGTGTGTATATATATATATATATATATATATATATATATATATATATATATATATATATATTGCGACGGAACACACGTCGTGGCCTTCCCTCCGACGCGCCGCGCATAATACAACTCTGTTGCGATAAGGAGTCGTTAGCCCTAAGGATGTGTGAGATCGCGTGGGCGTTACCGGCGTCGTTCGACAGTTCACTGCCGTCCCGACGTCAGACCTCTCGAGTTGTTTCGAATCGTTTGCCTTGATGAGGCTTATGTCTGGAAATGCACCTGGGTGGGGACTACGGGCAGGTTTGTACTCAAAGCAAAACACTTGTGGCTCTGGCATACAAGGCTGTATATTCTACAATCAAGAAACAAAAAGAAAAAAACACAACACACAAATTCAACAAAAATAACAACCCTTCACAAATAATCACATTTAGAACACAACCTTCGTGCTCGGAAATGCATATTCGAAGCAATTATCGCTACCTCATAAAAAAACACCTTATTTCATCATTCATTAAATAATTTTGTAATTCATGCACCAGTTGGTGTAGGAATACCTTCGTCTTAAGGACACAAAGAACACAAATTTTTAAATTCCCTGCGCTAAATTGCTTTCGTTTCTTAAAAGTGGTTTTTAATTCACAATACACTTCAACCACCAATGCTTAGAAAACTCAGCACAGACTGCAGATAAATTTACTATATGAACTTTGAACACTTTATAAACCTCTTTAAACACTCAATCAACTGGGTGACTTGTTTAAGGCAAATTAATCACTTATGTTCTTGACATAGCTTTCATTCAAGAGTTCCACACGCCAGCATTCACAAATGTGGCTTGAAATGCGTAACATTTGAAAAGCTTTTAAAAGAATAGTGTGGTTTAACATTGTTCGATTACATCTTTTTCGTTACTGCGACCGTTCTGTCGCACGGGTACTCACGCTTCTCCAATGGGGTTTTACGTGAACTGGCCTAGTCGAGTGCTGCGAGCGGCGCCTTGGCGCCTCGGCGTTTGGAGAACGTGGCGATCGCACCTTACGCGACCTCCGGGCTCTCGCGCTGGTAGCGACGGCTCGTGCTGGCGACGCGCCGGGGTAGCCTGGCCTCCACGATCCTCCGCCCCTCCTTCCGCTGCGTTTCCGCACCAGTTTTCTCGGCTGAGAATTGCCTCGGCCTCGCCTCTGCGCCCGTCTTCCTTCCTCAACACAAATGCTTCTCTGGCGGTGTTCTCAGGAATGGTTATCGCCTTGGCTCCTTGCTTCGGTGATGTGACGTAGCGGCGATGCAGAAAACTGTTCGGCGTACGCCGGAAAAGAGTCCGATTCAGCCCTCACTGAATTCACGTAATTCGCTCCCACTGATACGCGTTTCTTTTCCGTCGTGAATTATCAATAAAAAAACGAGTACAGTATTCGTTCTCTTCCCGGACTCGGATGAAACAATCTCGCGTGAAGTTCACTGCTAGCGACCCGCGACCGGTTTCTCTTCACTAACCATCACTTATAACGGTTTTGACGTGATTGGTGAGACGCGTTCCGCAGCGATCCGTCCTCCTCCGAGATTTTCCTAAGAGTCTTTCAACTTTCAACGGAAAAAATTTCTTGCCGTTGGCTTCCCTCGTTTTTCGGATACCGGCCAATCACAAGATCTCGTTCCCAAGCTTATCTTTCGAATTTCTTATTCGTGGACAAGCGTTTCGCTCGGCGCGGCCGCGGTCGACGTCAGAGAGTGACGGGGTTCTCGCGCCGCGTTCAAATTAGCGAGCTGCCGAAGACGGTATCTTGGAAATTTTTACACATGGTTCGGTCCGTTACCAGGGCATATATTCGAGCTCGTCTCAATATATATATATATATATATATATATATATATATATATATATATATATATACACATGTTGTATTATGTGTGTACTTACAATTATGTTGTTTCGTGAATTTACATACATAGATCACTTGCAAAAAAAGCTAATAAAAATTGAGTAATATGATGTAGCATCATTTCTGGTACTCAGTAGGTCTATTCATTCTTGGTTCTAAGATTTTCATTATAAATAAAAGTGATAGAAAATATTTAAATTTGTCCATAACCATTCGACTCGTAAGTCCTTGTCATCAGCCCGTCGAGGTGCGTTGGTCCACGTCCTGACGGGGGGATACAGAGAGGGCTCTCAAGTATTCCTTTCCTTCACAAGTCGCTTTTCTTCTCCCCATTGTACATTCTCATTCTTCTATACCATCCTGTCTCTTTTCTTCTCCCTCTTCTATTTCACTGGCTCCCTCTGTATGCTGAACGGCCACCCATGTGTTTGCCGTGCATGGCGACCCGTGTCGGAGGGAATGTATGACCTGGCGGTTGAGGGGCCTGTCTGTTTCCCAATTACTCTCCTCGTGCTCCTTTTTTTTTGGCACCCAGGGATACGTGCTCTCACGTATTTTGGGGAACATTCCTTGTAGGTCTCGATACACTTGCTTTGGCTACGGCCTCTTCTAGACGGGCGGTCGGGAGCTAACCCATTCCCGATCAACCGGCTTGGACTAGGTCTTGTACTGAACTCCAGGGTGAGCTGGGGGATCCACGGCGGTGCAGCGCTGTGGTAACCCCCACTATATCCCCGTGGCAACCCTGGCACTCCCATGGAGTGTCCCTTTGTTGGGTGGGGACCGTGGTGTTGGGGACCACGGGGATGAATCTGATATCCTCTTAATGGATAAAAAACCTACCCCCGCCCTCTTCCATAAGGAAGAGGAGATTTGTTGGTGAAACAGTAAATCTTGAGAGTTTTTTTCTGTAATGAGTCAGACCTACTAAGCCCCGCTTTCTCGTCATGTCAAGTAAAAGAGAAAATGAAACTATGAAGAGTGTCAGCCCTATAAAACTTGCCAGGGAAATTGAAAAGTTTGGTATATTTCAGTCGGTGGTCCGTCAGAGAAATGGCACAATTCTTTTCGAATGTCGCTCTGACGAACAGATCAGCAAGATCCTTGACCTCAAAGAAATAGCCGGCCTCCAGGTGCATGTCTCCGCCCACCCGACCTTAAATCTCTACAAGGGTGTGGTAAACCACGAAGACTTCGCTACCGAATCGGAAGAAAATTTGAAAGCCTTCTTCGAGCCATATGGTGTGTCAGAGGTTTACAGGATTCAGCGGAGAGTAAATGGGGTACCCACTCCTACCTCAACTCCAATACTGACCTTCGACCGTCCATCGCTACCAGAGAATATATCGTGTAGCTTCTACAATCTCCGTGTCAGGCAGTATGTTCCAAACCCTCTGCGCTGCTTTAAATGCCAGAGGTTTGGCCATACGCAACCTCGCTGCATGAGTACCGCAGTCTGCGTGCACTGTGGAAGGGAGGTTTGTAATGACTCAAATTGCTCCACCGAGGCAAAGTGCGTTAACTGTTGTGGAAAACATCCATCTAATTCCAACCAGTGCCCCATTTTCTTAAGGGAAAGAGAGATCCAGAAGATCAGGGTCTCTGAGAAAGTTTCCTTCCCGGAGGCACGACGCCGTTACCAGACGCGAAACCCCGTGGACATGGCCCGAAGTTTCGCTGACACCGTGGGTCAACATAAGAAAGTCAATTCGGAAACCCAAACGCCTAAAGCCTCCACTTTGTGCGATGCTGCCTGCCAGGTGTCCTTTGATGACATCGGCGGAGATGCAAATCCTAAATCTCTAGTCCAGCCTGAAACAAAATCGGAAACACAAACCATAAATATTTCAACCAACAAACAAACAAACACATCAAGAGAAGCTGAGGCCGACAGGCCCTATTGCTAGATCTAGGTCGTCTGTCTCAAGGGACCGTGGTGTCTCAATACATGCGACCCTCTCCAGCAGTAGTCAAGATGACTCTGCCGGGAATGAGGAACTCCGCATGAACCAAGCCATTACTCTCCAACAAAGAAGGAAAAAGAAGAAAAAGAAACCGGATACATAACCTACCCTTGAACCAAAAACTTAACTAGAAACTATAGCTCTCCTGTCATGGAACATAAATGGCTTCCGAACCCGTTTGGATGAATTGAAGTTAATAATGTCTATACATAGACCCGTGGTTATCTGCCTGCAGGAAACACATCTTCTTTCTGGGCACTCCCTCTCTCTACGCGGCTTTTGGTGCTACAGGCAAGACGTAGACGATGGCCTCCGCGCCCATGGCGGAGTCGCCACGTTTATCACAAACTCTTTGGTATCGAAAGAAATAGACATACGAACCACTCTGCAGATATCTTGCGTTCGTGTAAATTTTCGAACTATTTCTGTTACCATTTGCAACATTTATATCCCGCCTGGACAAGTCGTGTCACAAAAAGAACTGGAAGATGTGCTCTCTCAGGTGCCTACACCATTTCTCATTGTGGGGGACTTCAACGCCCACAACCCTGGGGTGGCACAAGGTCGTGCACGAGAGGTAGGTTACTTTCAAATATCATAGATAACCAAAACTTAATTCTCCTAAATTCTGGCGAAAGCACACACTTTTCCGTAGCTTCTAACACATTCTCGTCCGTGGACCTAGCTCTCTGTAGTCCCTCCGTTTCTACAATCTTCGAGTGGACTGTCCTTGGCGACCTGCATGGCAGTGACCATTTTCCCATTCGGGTCAACCTCGATATTCCCGATCTGACTGTTGCTCGCTACGGTGGCTACTCCACCGAGCTGAGTGGGAAACATTCAAGAAAGAATTACGAATATCGGAAAACTGCCCAAACGACATCGATGCTATGGTTGCCCATTTTAATAACGCCGTCCTTCATGCGGCCTCATTTGCCATCCCGAAGTCGTCGGGCCATGCACGACACCCCCTGTGCCATGGTGGAACGATGATTGTGCCACCGCGGTCCGGGATCGGAAGAGGGCATTGGCAAAACTTAGTAGGTTCCCAACCACGGAAAACCTAATAAACTATAAAAGATCCCGAGCCAGAGCTAGATTAACGATACGGGAAAGTAAGGCTGCGTCCTGGAGAGCCTACATCTCGTCACTCTCTTGCCATTCATCCCCTAAACTTGTGTGGAGAAAGGTCCGACAGATCGGTGGAAGACTCCCTTCGCCGTCTATTTCAGGGCTTATGGTAAATGGCAATCTCCTAAACTCTCCACAAGAAATTGCTGAAGAAATGGCCTATCATTACGAACAAATCTCCAGCTCCGTACACTATTCTTTTGGCTTTCAAAACACGAAAAGAAAAATGGAAAACTGTAAATTAGACTTCTCGAGTCGCGTGGAGGAAGATTACAATGCCTTTTTCTCCATGGACGAACTCTCCTGTGCCCTCGCTTGTGCGAAAAATTCTTCTCCAGGACCACACCAGATACATAACCAAATGTTGAAACACCTACCTGAAAACGCTCGTTCGTTTCTCCTAAGCATTTTCAACAAGATTTGGGCTGAACATGCTATACCAAGGATTTGGCGTGAAGCCATCGTTCTCCCAATCCCTAAAGAAGGAAAGGACAGAACCACCCCCTCAAGTTACCGCCCAATCTCGCTCACAAGCTGTGTGTGCAAGCTTTTAGAGCGAATGGTAAATACACGTCTGGTCTGGCTCCTGGAACAAAAGAACCTATTTACACCTCCAATGTGGCTTCAGGAAGCACAGGTCGACCATGGACCACTTAGTCACCCTCACTACGCAGATTTCCACTTCTTTCGTGCTACGTCAGCACCTGGTAGCAATTTTCTTCGATATAGAGAAACCATATGACACCACCTGGCTGTACAGTATTCTTCGCACCTTGCATACTTGGGGACTTAGGGGACGGATCCCTTTGTTTCTAATAGGTTTTTTTTCATCAAGATCTTTCCGCCTTGGCGACGTGTTATCCTCTAGTCACCAGTTAGAAAACGGTGTTCCCCAGGGATTAATTTGGAGCGTCACTCTGTTTGCCATTGCTATCAATAGTATTGCATCAGTTATCCGGGAGCCTGTGAAAGCATCATTGTTCGTTGACGATTTTGCAATTTTTTGCTCCTCCAAGAGCGTGCACGTTATTGAGAGGCAACTACAACTTGTGCTCAACAAACTGCAGGAATGGAGCGAAGAAACAGGATTCAAGTTCTCTACCACAAAAACCACTTGCATGCACTTTTGCAGAATCCGTCACCTCCATAATCACCCCGACCTTTTTCTTGGAGGACAGCAGCTTCCATTCGTTGAATCCGCAACCTTCCTTGGACTCACATTCGATAAGAGCCTAACCTGGCGAAAACACATCCGTAAACTACAGGGCCGATGTGTATCACCTATGAATCTCCTTCGCACTCTTACTGGTAGCTCTTGGGGCACAAACCGTGTTTGTCTTCTGCGTTTGTACAGAACTTTCATCCACCCTATCTTGGATTACGGATGTATAGTGTATGGGTCAGCGTCTCCATCAACCCTCCGGCCATTAAATACCATACACAATGCTGCCATAAGGATTAGTACAGGCGCCTACCGCACGAGTCGCATCGAATGCCTCTTGGCCGAGGCTAGAACCTTCCCTGAGCCGAAGGCGGGATATTCTGATTGCCTCCTATGGCGCGAAATTATCCAATGCTGATACTCCCTCGCGTCAAACAGTCCTCCATCCAACCCACCTGACTTCATATGCGCTTAGACCGTCATTACCCCATCCCCTGGGTGTCCGTCTCCGTATGCTCTTAAAGATGCTTCATATAAAACTACCCAACCCTGTGAACCCCCCCCCCGAAACCTTGTTTCCCCTTGGAAACTACACCGGCGGATAATAGATCTTAGACTGGCTAACCTTCCTAAATCCTTGACTCCCCCCAGTACATTCGTATCGGAATTTGAGGCGATAAAATCTACGTATCCTGGCCATTTCTTTATTTACACCGATGGCTCCTCCCAAAACGGCAAAGTCGGATGTGCCTACTACTGCAGTAGATCCACGCATGGTTTTCGACTAGACTCTTCGTGCAGCGTCTATACCGCAGAGACGTATGCGCTCTTGGAGGCACTTAAATATGCTGGATCGATGTCACTAAAGAAAATAGTGATTCAAAAAGCTCTGTTGAATCCATCTCCTCCTTCTCGTCTTGTGACCCACTGACAATGACCATCCAACAGCAAATCCACCATCTCTTGGTCTGCCACTATGTTTTAGTCTTTTGTTGGGTCCCTGGACACGTGGGAATAAGAGGAAATGAAATAGCTGACCAGGCAGCAAAGTCCGCTTTGAAGAAAAGAGAATTAGACATCTTCACAGTTCCCACGGAAGACACTAAGCTGTTTATAAAACGCTCTATCCGCAGTGAATGGCAAACACAGTGGCATAACTCAGATTATAAGCTCACGAGAATTAAGGGTTCCATAAATCTTTGGTCTTCCTCATCTCGTGATGCTCGGCGAGAGGAGATCATTTTGACACGCCTCCGGATCGGTCACTGCCATTTCTCCCACGGTTATCTCCTCCACGGGGACCCACCCCCTATATGCGAATACTGCAAAATAGATCTTACCGTGGAGCATGTTCTCTTACACTGTTAAGATGAGAGAGCCGTCGAAGGTATGACCTTGCGGAGATTCTTAGTAATGACGAAATTTCTCTCTGCAACCTTTTTGGCTTTTTGCGAGAGACTGGCTTGTACAGCCTTATCAGAGAGAAGATGATTATACCAATTATTGGCTTTTAGTCCGAGATTTAAGAAAAAAAATTCTGCCAAACCTTTTTATTAAGATACGTCCCTTCTCAGTTTTACTTTGCTTTCTATTAAAGATTTTAATTTTTCTTTATTAACTTGGAACTGCAATATTATGCACTGGTCTTAAAATAATTTGACACGGGCGCAAATGACCTTAGCCGTTGAAGCGCCGTTAAACCCAACCAATCAAATCAAATCAATCCTTGTCATCAGTAAAAGTTCAATGATGGGAATTGATCACCTGGGGCAATGCTAGGGCTCCACCAAAAATGCCCTTGGTTCATCAATCTTGAATTCACAATAATAAATACTTGTAAGGAAAAGTAGGAAACAAAATTTGTTTTTTGTGTGTTTGTTATGTTTATTATATCTAAAGCCACTAGTAAATGCAGTTACTTTTAAGGTTTGGACAACATGATAATAAGTTCAAGTTTTAACACTTGTGTTAAAAATGTCACAATGCTCAAATGTTCAGATATAACTATAAGAGCAAGAAATAAACATAATTCTGTCATCCAACCTAATCAGCTTCTACTGACCATATTATAACTACATAATTTGGTGATTTGTATTTTTGAATTAAAATGAAAGTCAGCATTACTATGTCATGAAACATGATTTAAGTGATTTTATTTGGCTCGTAGGATTGGGGCACTCAATTTATCGGCCTCATGTCACCACCTTTCCTACTCGCAAAACAAAATGACACTTTTATCAATTATATTGTAACCTATTTTTTTACCTGAGCAAAGGTGCTGTAATGTTTTCATTTGTTCAAGTACTGTCCATGTACAGTGATCATTCCATAGTATTCTCATTAATTTGGCATGTCTCTAAGCAAGTAAAAGTTGCATTTCGACTGGTGTATTGTGTTTTTTCTTTTGTATTACAAAATTGTTAATGCTATTAAAATTATAAAATTGTGTAATGTCAATATGCTCAAATACTAGAATTTACTGCTATAATTTGACTTTTCTTCAATAAAATCCTAATAATTATTTGTTATTTTTTAATAAGTTAAGGTTGAAAATATAGGGAGTGAAATTTTAAAATTTACCGTACCGTTTTTTGTTTTTGTTTTTCCAAATTTTCCGGCTACTTCTACGCTATTGGCTGTTCATTTGCCCAATAGAAATCGATACGATTTATCCAATCGTGGCGGCACAATTAAGGCTTCTGTTTAACATTGAGTGCCGTCTCTGGTATATACTCTTAATGTGGTTTGAGAACAGCAACCTTTCGTGCATCACAACATACAGAAATTGTGTAGCATTTTTGTTACGTTACAACACCTGTTGTGGTTGTAAGAGCATAAATTACTATTCATTAACACTACTCATGAAACGCTACATAGAATCAAATGTCACAATCATGATACAAATAAGAATTACCATTGTAGCATGATCACTAGAGCCTGGAAGTTTGGCAAAATGACTTTTTATTATTGTTACGATTTTATAACTTTAACAATAGGTATCAATTAATTGTACATCTGGAATTGTTATAGTTAATTTTCATTTTGCCTATTTTAGCTTCATTTTTTGGCATTTTGCCTTATTTGGGCCTTTTTCATCATCATTTTCCCTTTTACCCCTCCTGGCACCAATCTCTATCAAGCTACAAACATACCTGCAAACCTGGACCTGAAGGCACGGTCATGTATTGTCTTCTGTGGACGCTGGGGCTCCAGTGCCAGGTTTTGTTAAAAATCTAAAAGGGAAAGAAAGATGATACCAGTGAAGATTTTTGATATTTTTCATTGATGCTAACTTTGTTTGCCCATGAGAAATCTCATCCTGTTTGTGAATGGCCCAGGACTGTTTGTGAATGGCTCCCTTTTGAGGACAGAGCCGTCGTATACCTTCTCAGTTCTTTCTTGTTCTGCCTTCCCTTCACACGATTACAGAAGTGTGAAGAACGAACTCTACAATTCTGTTTTCACTGATACCATTTCAAGGTTCAAAAGGGAGTCTACAACAGCATTTTGTAGAGACAGCGTCATGAGTGAACTAAATTTGTAGTGATCATACCGAATTGTCATGTGCAATCAAGGTTACAAATAAGAGGTAGTTTCTTCCACGTGAGTGCTAATTTAAATTTGAGAGTTAGCATTAAAATGTGAATCATTTTATTTATTAATTTTGACACTAATTACTTTTCAGTGATTTTTTTTCCTGCGGTTTTTATCGCTACTTTAGCCAGAATAAATGTTTTGTGTTGCATGCCTATTTTAGTAAAACTAAAAGCCTTTTTGCCTTCCTATTTTAGATAAAATAATTGTCTGAATTTCCAGGTTCTAATAATCACATTAATTTTGCTTACTATAGTTACATTGTGTGCAAAATTTCTGTGCTGAGTATTTATAGTATTGACACACTATTATATCAGTGAGTGAGTCTTCACTATTCAATTCAAAATTATCGGGAATGTTACAATCTAATTTGTATTTAAATTACATAGTTATATCTAGAGCTCCGACATGTAGGCACTAAAAAAGGTCGAAAACAGGCAGGCAAATAGGTAGGGAAATACACATTATAGTTGACAATAGGCAAGAACTTAGGAAGTAAAATCTTACAAATAGGTGGGGAAATGCGCATTATGATTGAATAATATTAAAATTTATACGTACTACATCAAGGATGAACGTAATTCTCTAAAAACAAATCGAATTTCTTGGATTGTCAAAACATATTGCAGATTTAGATATTTCCTAAGAATTGACTCATGTAGAATTTTATATTTTGTATATTTTCTAGGTGAAACCGGTTAAATCTTGGACTTTCAAATTTTGAAAATGGAATGTTTGTGGCATGACACAAGTTTGTGTTAAATTCCTTTCTGGACTTCATATTTTGATTGCTCTTGCTGAAGAAGTTTTGAATAGTTTTTTTTCACTTTTTTCGCATTTTTTGCATGAATTGTAATGTTATTAAGTTGTAAGAAGTATTTTTTGTACAGTTTATCATCTTTTCACAACACTGGCAAAAAAGACATTTCCAGACCGCTGTGAATCTTCTCGATAAATCCACTCTTTAGCAATGCACTTCTTGAAACTTTCTCTGTTGGCATTGTAGCAAGCATATTTCACAGGAACAGCAAATTTACTGATCTGGCAATCATGAAACTTCAAAATCAATAAAAAATTATCGAAGAAAACTCCCCTATCTTGTGTAATTCTACCTTTCAAACTGGAAAGCAGAGAAAGCAAAAATAGAGCTCTCAGCAGAGAGCGCTATTTTTGAATAGATTTGTGTTTATTTATTTATTTTACGTCAAAAAACAGTTAAAACTGCGTATGACGTGCTATGGGGAAAAGTGAATTGTGTGCACATTTTCAAAATTCTGTGATCCCTACACTAAGTCATATACTACTTGAATTTTAAAAAAAGCCACTATGTAATAAAATCTATTTTCAAGGATAAATAAGCAATAAATTTTGGGCTCTTATCCATGTTGTCCTTCGGAATAATACTTCCAGCCGCGACAACATGGATACGATAATTTGAATAATTGTATTTCCCATTGAATTCTAGAAGACGTGCACAGAAAATGAAGTTACATTTATGTCCAGAAGCAACACAAGGGGCCATCTCAGCATTTGCTCAATGAATCAGGGAAACTGAACGAAAAACCTGATCGAGATGGGGGTCATTGACCCGGAGGCTGTAGTACAATAGTTGTTACAGGTTGTTTATACTCATTTATACAGTCCAAATGGTAAATAATGCATTATGTATCATTGTTAAAATTAATGTTACTTTTCTTGTGATGCTCAGTATAGTCTCTAATTGTGTTGAAACAGTTATGCAGCAAAAACGATTTCACTTGGGATTTAAACTTTTCTATCGAATTTAATCGTTTAAAGTCATTTGGCAAAGTGTTGTAAAATAATGTACATGTATTGTATGTGAATTTTTTGTAATGAACTGTTGATACTGTCACGTGATGAATATGATTTCTACATCGAGCGTTATAGTAATAGACATCGGCATTTTCTGAAAATATATTCCCGCCCTTAAGCAAGTCATTTTTGACAAACACCACTGATTCGTAAATAAACAGACACGGTAATGGTAAAATTCCTAGATTAATGACGAGAGACTTACATGAATCACGTGGGTGGGATTTGGTTATTATTCGTACAATTCGTTTTTGTAATCTAAAAGTCTGGGAGCTATAAGATGTATTTCCCCAGCATATTATGCCATATCTCAGGCGGGAATGAACATTCGCGAAATATACACAACGAGCAGTATGAAGGCTGACTGAATTTGCAAGAATTCTCAACGGGTAGCATAATGAACTTAATTTTGTGTTCAATTCATTTAAATGGTCGTTCCATCTAAGGTTTGACTGAATTGCGAGACCTAAAAATGTTGCCTTAACAGTCAATGGTACACTGTTCATTGTCAATGGAGCACAGAATTGTTTATTTGAAATGGAAAACTGCATTAAAACCGTTTTCTTTTCGTTTACTATTAATTTGTTTATTATTAATTTGTGTTCTTGGTAAGGAATAGATACCTCCCTAATCATTGCGAAGGAAAAACGAGAGCCATTTCTACAGGAAATCGCTGGGGCACCCAACAGGTTTCAGCGAAATAGATAAGGTAACCCTCACGGTGTCCAATTCTCATCTGTCTCTAAGCGGTGTCCCTGCTCGACGCATTACAAACAAGAACACAGGACATAGAGCTTCTCGATGAGAGGACACCATGGCAGATTTCACGCGGTTGTTACTAGTTTGTTGCACTAGTTTGTTACCTAAGGTAACTTACCTATCAGTGATTTCTCAAAAAATGATTGTAGAAAAGAAAATATAGTGAACAAAAAATATTAAAAATGCGGAAAATCCAATATAGGTACTTATAGGGTCTTAACACTCAATTAGGTAATTATCCCTAATATAGGCATTATAAGAACCTCGCAAAAGCCATTTCTGAGGAAAACTGGTCGGGTAAGTTGCCCAAAAACATATTTAAAGAAATAAAATAGGCAAAAAGGGAGCATATGAGGTCCGAGCTCTAGATATATCCTCCCATCTACATTGAACATTTGCATTGTGAATGTCCCTTATCTCTTCAATGTGGAATGTGGACAACATGGATACGCGCCAAAATTTATTGCTTAGTTATCCTTGAAAATAGATTTTATTACATGGGAGGTTTTTTTCTTTAATTTAAGTAGTATATGACAGTGAAGGGATCACAGAATTTTGAAAATGTGCACACAATTCACTTTCCCCATTGCACGTCATACGCAGTTTGAACTGTTTTTTGACGTAAAATAAATAAATAAAAAAAAGATTGGTGTCTTGACACAACGTGCATCTTCACACTTTTTTTAATCTCTATTTTCACCTAACATCAAGAGATTTTCGTGTATACAGGGAGATGTCATATGGGTCTACCGAAGAGGTTACTACTTCCCACTGTGCACAAGCAACTTCTTTCCCTTCACCAGTGTGGACAAGTGTTCAACTTTTTTGCAATTTTCACAAATTCAGATATTTAATTGAAAATCAAAACTTCTACCTTTTATAAGTGTACTTTGCTTTATTGGAATAAAGAAAATTTTTTTTAGAAAATTTCAAGCTTGGCTTTGGGCGTCATGCCAAGTACCTTCAAAAATTAAAATATCAGTTTCAAATTTGAGAATCCACAACATCAGGTAGATTGATTAGACAATATTATTTTTCCCGGTTTCAAAGGTCCCCAAAGATTCTGCTTACACAACATACTAGATAAAGTTTATTTTATATAGATGAACCATAAACTTCTGAGGTTCCGGGTTTCTTTCGAAAAATTGGCACTTTACGGCAGCATTATAATACTTTCTTCAAACTACATAGTAAAATATATTAGAAAGTAAAACGGGCAACGCGCGCGTGTGTGTGTGTGTGTGAAGCCGCGTCCTACGCGTCCGTGTGGGTGGAGGCACGGGCCAGGAAGACGGCGTCGCTGGCCCTGGTGACGAAGAGGAGCATGCGCGGCGCGGGCGCGGGCGCGCTCGTCCTGCCGCGTGCGATGGCGTGCACGAGCGCGTGGCGGCGGAGCGTGGCGGCGAGGGCAAACGCGTCGCCGCACTCGTTGCACACGAACGGCCGCTCGCCCGTGTGCGTGCGCTTGTGCAGGCGCAGGCTGGCGCTCGCGGCGAAGGCGAGACCGCACTCGTCGCAGGCGAACGGCCGCTCGCCCGTGTGCTTGCGCGTGTGCGATGCGAGGTGCTGCTTGCGCTTGAAGGTGTCGCCGCACAGCTGGCAGCGGTGCGGTCGCGCGTCGGAGTGGCGCGAAAGGTGCGCCTCCAGCACAGTGCCCTGCGTGAAGGCGGCGCCGCACCAGTCGCAGCGGAACGGCCGCTCGCCCGTGTGGATGCGCGCGTGCACGCTGAGCGCGGAGCGCTGCTTGAAGGCGGCGCCGCACGCGAACGGCCGCTCGCCCGTGTGCACGCGCTCGTGCTTGATCAACGTGGAGTGCTTATCGAAGGCCGCGTCGCAGTAGTGGCAGGTGTGGCGGTGTTTCCCCTTGCCGGAGAGCTTGCGCTTTGGCGCCTTTCGGGGCGGCGCCGAGGCTCGCTTAGCCGGGGGCTCAGGTCCTGGGGACGAGGGCCGGCGTCTTTTGGGCCGCACCGCGTTCACCTTGCCTCTGGACTGCGCAGTCATTTTCCGTGGACCTGTCCATGAAAACAAAACGGCGTCAATGTGCGACTATTCGGTTCTTATTTTATTATCGAAAGAACTAATCCTATTTTTGAAATTAAATTCAGATACTTTATTAAAGGTACACTTTAAATTTATTAGGATTTTTATTAAAATCCTTCGAACGTTTTTCTTGGTTTAAATGAAGTTATTTTCATAAACCATGTTTTGGTCTTAATAATGTTACGTTCCCGCCCTTACTACGTAAAAAGATTAAAGTATTGTAATCTTGCACCAGAAAACAGCGAATTTTCGACAGAAAAACTCTTATTGCCGGGCCGTGATAACGAGAAAGTAGATAAATTTTGTTCATGTATGTAGTAAATTACTTTTAATAACCTTTTGTGCAGTCAGAAACCTTGTTTTGTGGGTCCTTAATACCGAAATATCCATTGACGGACAAAAACATATGTCTGTGGTCAACGCTACTTCCTAAACCCTTCAGCCGATTTTCTCAAATGATATTCCCCGATCGATCATATAACCTCGGTCGATTGACTGAGGTTTAGAGGGCGCTTCAACTACTTAGGCCACAGGCGCCTATGTCGAAATTGTTTTTCTTTGTTTTGTTTTTTGTTTGTTTTTTAAAATAGATTGGGTTCCAGATCCAATTTACTGCTAATTAAAAACTTGCACATGACCTAAAAAGAAGGCTTGAATTCCAAGTAAAATATACAAGAAGATAAGGCAAAAGGAGAGTATTATAAAACGAAGACTTAAAATTGAACAGATAGCATAAAAGTGGCTGTAAAGGGGCCAAGAAACGTAAAACATTGCCTTTATCTTTCAAAAAAGATTGTTTATTCTGCATTCATTAAAAAACAAAAAAGTTTTGAGAGCACAGAATCTTCATCGCCGAGCACCTCCCGCAGCAAGTTGCCCCGGCCATGTCTTCGTCGGCGGCCAACATATTCCGTACAATGCATGAGTCACAGATGGGAGGAGTTTCACCTCGAAGAAGGAAACCATGAGAGAAGTGGCAGTGTCCGATACGGAGACGGGTTCAGTAGGGAACCCATTAGGAGCGGCCGGCACAGCACGGAGCAGCCCGGCGCGGTATAGCGCAGCCCCAGCCGAAATGTTTTGCGTGTTATTCAGTTAGACTCCACCCAATGCACCCGGCCCTCCCCGCCCGGCAGCCGAGCGGTCCGCCCTGAGGATTAAATCCAGTGACGGCGGCCGGCCAGGGCGGCGCGGCGAGTGGCCTTGAGAGGGGTTGACGTGCCCTTCCAGGAACTAACGGCTGCACAGGACTTGCAAGCGCTTGTTATCGGGTGTCTCTCACCATCTTCCTTCCTTCCCAATGCAGTCACAGATTCTTCAAGGTGGTAGATTTTAGCAATTGCTAAAAATGCGAAATGTTACCAGATACTGGGAAAAAATCTAGTAATTTTATGTTTGGCGATCGGTGCAATATATTTCTGGTTTTCTATCTGCGATAAATGCGAAATTGTAAAAAAATGCGAAATGGACGTGAATCTGCGATATCACTGAATTACATTTCATTGCTTCCATCGTGTTCTCTAACTACGGATGCGACATCGACAACCCATCGATGTTTAAAAACATTTAATTTTGACAGTGGCCAACACTGAACACTAGAAGCTGAACTATTTATTAGTCAATACAGTTTAATTGTTGCTGATAGAAAAAATAGGTGAAAGGAAGCCAACACTGAAATATGCTCTCAGTTAATTTTCCTTCTTCTTTGTGTTACAAATTAATAATAGTTCATTAATAATAGTTAAGGATAGATCCCCAGCCTCAGCTAGAAGGCACTGAATTCGGCTGGTGTGATACGCACTTGTTGAGAGGCGGATACCAGCGTATGTTGTTAATGGGTCGGAGAGTGGAAGGGGCTGCAGAACCATCCACTTCACAACAGTAATGCAAGGCTGAGAAGATGAGTGATTTATATAACCGCAATAGGGTAATGCGGTCGCCTCCCCATGACATACCACTGAGCATAAGAAGATGATTTAGGGTGGGGACCGCATCTGGTTTGTGTTGAGCGGATATGAGCGCGCCACTTGAGGGACTTGTCAAAAGTGATAGGAACCTGGCAGATTCGGCAAATGGAAGCTGATTTTTTCCCAAGTAAAGGACTGGATTGCTATGCAAGTGGTATTTCCTACAGAAGTGCGCACCAGAAGATTTAGTAGGCGAAATTAAAACCTGTTGGCGTGCTCCATTCGCGGAGCTTGTTGGGCACTAGTTGAAGATGCTCCTGGACCACACTGATGCTGCTGGATGAACAGAAGATGGCAAAATCATCCTCAGCGATGCCTTTACAGGTTCTCGCACGACAGACGCTATGCTATTTATGGCAATGGCAAACACAGTGACACTTAGCACCGACCCTTGGCGGATTACGTTTTCAAGAGGGTGACTGCTAGACAGTTTGTCATCGACGCGAACTCGGAATCATCTATTCGGTAAGGAATTTTTGAGGAATGAAGGGAGTTTCCCCTTCATTCCTCAATCCCCACGATTGCAAGGTTTGCAGCATGCCATACCTCCAAATGGTGTAGTCCTTATCTATTTCAAATAGTATGGCCACAAGGTGTTGCCTCTGGACGAAACGATGTTGAAATTTCAGTTGCCAAGGCGACAAGACGGTCCAGGGTTGACCGGTGTTTCCTGAATCCCCACTGGATTGGTGTGAGCATGATTCTGCTCTCCAAAGTCCAGACCAAACGCTGATTTACCATCCGTACGCACTGCAAACGCAGCTGGAAATAGAGAGAGAGGACGGTAGTTCGATGGCAACGACCGGTCCTTTCCCTCCCTTAGGGCTGGGTTAACTATAGCTTCTCGCAACACAGCAGAGGCGAATTCGGGGCTTTGCGAGTTTTTGAATCGGATATTTTGATTTCTGAAGGTACTTTACACGAAGCCCCAACATTTTCAAAATTTTCTCAAAAATAACACCAATTTTTTTTGTTTAAACTTCATCCTCGAATAGCGAAAAGACGTTTAAGAGAATAGCGCACGTCTCATTTTTGTTTCAAATCACTGATTTTTCGAAAATTGCTTAAGTTTATTTTTTCGGCGTCTTCCTCAACTACAAAATTGAAGAAAGAGATTTTTCCTTCGTATACTATTTGTTTTCCATATTTAGTTCTTTCATTAAGGTCAAGCACATTTTTTTAATATTGTAAGAGTTTTCGCGCAATATTGCATGCAATCTTTGTAATTTTAAAACTGAACAAAAACAATATTTTCTCAAAAACGGCTCCAATTTTTTCTTTAAACTTTTGGTAGGGATAGAGCTAAATGTACTCTACGAGATGATAAAACGTCATTTTGTTCTATTCTTTTGGTTTTTCAGAATGTATTTTTTTTACTTGTCTCTCATGTCGTTAATATTTACATTAGCGACGATTTGTTCACACTATTATATTTATAAATATATGTGCATTAAATAATGTCCCAAAGTTTCTCAAAAACTCATCAGTTTTCTGTAACAATGAGCTCAAAATTCCGCATTTTCGGAAACGCTCAAACACCATTTTCTTAAAAACTTTTATTTTTCCTTCAAACTTTTCGAGCGGTTAGTGCTAATTGCCTGTTTAAGATGACATAAAATTAATTTTGTTGTATTATTTTGTTTTTTCAAAAATTACAGATTTGTTTTTTTTAAATATCTCTCACGCCTTTAATATGCACAATTCTAATAATTTGTATACATTATTGAATTTGTGAATAGAACTGCTTTAAATGTCATTCAATAAAGTTTTTCGATAACTCGAAATATTCCTGTGAAAAAGTTTCAAATTTCTCATTTACAGTGACGCTTAAACGCCGT